>BQNB010024030.1:0-61167 GCA_026074375.1 Tanacetum coccineum
TACTCACTTTATTCCGACGAATGAGAAGTATAAAATGGATAAGCTTACTCGATTGTATTTGAAAGAGATTGTTTGTAGGCACGGGGTGCCCGTGTTGATTATTTTGGACCAAGACCCTCATTTCGCATCAAGGTTTTGGAGATCTCTTCAAAAGTCATTGGGGACAAATTTAGATATGAGCACTGCTTACCATCCTGAAACTGATGGTCAGAGTGAAAGAACAATACAGACATTAGAAGACATGTTGCGTGCTTGCGTGATTGAATTTGGTAGTGGCTGGGATAAGCACTTACCTTTGGCTGAATTCTCATACAATAATAGTTATCACACTAGTATTAAAGCCGCACCTTTCGAATCTCTATACGAAAGGAAATGTAGATCACCTGTGTGTTGGAGTGAGGTTGGAGATGCCCAACTCACGGGACCAGAAATGATTCGCGAAATGACAGAGATGATTGTGCAAATCCAGAACCGATTATTGGTTGCTCGTAGTAGACAGAAAAGTTATGCGGATGTGAGACGTAAACCTTTGGAGTTCGAAGTGGGTGACAAAGTTATGCTGAAAGTATCACCGTGGAAAGGTGTTGTTCGATTTGGAAAACGTGGGAAATTAAATCCCCGTTATATTGGACCATTCAAGATTTTATCAAGAGTGGGTCCGATGACATATAAACTGGAATTACCCCGAGAGCTTCAAAGAATACACAATACATTCCATGTTTCGAACTTGAAGAAATGTTTATTGGATGAAGATCTTATTATTCCTCCTGACGAAGTAAGGATCGACGAGAAGTTGCATTTCATTGAAGAACCTATCGAAATCATGGATAGAGAAGTGAAACAATTTAAGCAAAGTCGGATTCCTATAGTTAAAGTTCGATGGAACTCGAGTAGTGGACCGAACCAGACTATATTTAGGAATGGGTTGACCAGATGTGGAAGAAAACCCCCATCTCTTTGATTTTAAAAAGAAACGGGCGACGAGATAATTGATCTCGAGACGAAGATCCCCTTTTTAGGGGGAAATAGCTGTGACAAATCCGTCGATTTCAGTCGTTATTTTATTCTCGAGTATTAATTATAATTTTTATTTTTATGTTAAGATATGAACTCACGATTAACCGGAAGAAATTAGGGTTTACGTTTGCAAATTAAGTAACGATAAGGTTATTATCGAAGGTTTATTAAGGAGTTTTCTCTAATATCCAAACCGTTAACTAAACTCACTCAGAAAAATAAGCCGTATGTGTGGGGCGACGACGAAGAAGGGGCATTTCAAACATTGAAGCTGAAATTGTGTAGTGCGCCAATATTATCACTACCCCAAGGAAGCGAAGACTTTGTTATGTATTACGATGCATCCCTTAAAGGAATTGAAGCGGTGTTGATGCAGCGAGAAAAGGTGATTGCTTACGCACAAGACACACTTAGAAAGAATGAATAAAAAAAAATTATAGCGACCCATAGACCTAGAATTAGGAGCGGTGGTATTTGCTACTTTCGACTAAGGCGACATTATTTGATACAAGCACAAATGAAACGGGTATACACAGATCAACTAAAGCCTACAATACATTTTGGATCAGAAAGACTAAATATGAGAGGCTAGCGGTAGATGGATCGAACTTCAGAGGTGATTACGATTGTGTTATTTCCGATATCACCCGGAAAGACGAATGAGGTTCGCTGATAGCGTTTGAGCATGAAAGATAAGAACCAATTCGAGTGCGTGCTATGGTTGTGACGGTACATAATAATTTTACCAAGCAAATTCAAAATGCACAATTGAAGCTGCAAAGGGAAGAAATAATATTGGTGTTCGAAGGGTTTCATGGCGGAAGGGGAGCCATTAGAAGTTAGAAACCTCTAGTACGAAAAGTCTGAAGGGAAAGAGGTATGGTTACCATTATTTGGAGGATTGAGAGTCTAATCATGTTGGAAATCTCATAAATTCAAAATATTCCCATCATCCTGGATCGGATAAAATGGCACCATTATTGAGGAAGAAATACTGGTGGCCCGAATAATGAAAGGCTGACATTGCGACATATTTAGTAAGATACTTGACATGTGCAAAAGTCAAGCCAGAACACAAAAAAGCGCCGTCAGGATTACTTCAGCAGCCGGAAATCCCTGTTTGGAAATGGGAGAGAATTACAATGGATTTCATTACAAAGCTTCCAAGAACACCATCTGGATATGATTCAATTTGGGTCATTGTTGACCGATTAACTAAATCTGCTCACTTTATTCCGATGAATGAGAAGTATAAAATGGAGAAGCTTACTCGATTGTATTTGAAGGAGATTGTTTGTAGGCACGGGGTGCCTGTGTCGATTATTTCGGACAGAGACCCTCGTTTCGCATCAAGGTTTTGGAGATCTCTTCAAAGGTCATTGGGGACAAATTTAGATATGAGCACTGCTTACCATCCTGAAACTGATGGTCAGAGTGAAAGAACGATACAGACATTAGAAGACATGTTGCGTGCTTGCGTGATTGACTTTGGTAGTGACTGGGATAAGCACTTACCTTTGGCTGAATTCTCATACAATAATAGTTATCACGCTAGTATTAAAGCCGCACCTTTCGAAGCTCTATACGGAAGGAAATGTAGATCGCCTGTATGTTGGAGTGAGGTTGGAGATGCCCAACTCACGGGACCAGAAATGATTCGTGAAACGACAGAGATGATTGTGCAAATCAAGAACCGATTATTAGCTGCTCGTAGTAGACAGAAAAGTTATGCGGATGTGAGACGTAAACCTTTGGAGTTCGAAGTGGGTGACAAAGTTATGCTGAAAGTATCACCGTGGAAAGGTGTTGTTCGATTTGGAAAACATGGGAAATTAAGTCCCCGTTATATTGGACCATTCAAGATTTTATCAAGAATAGGTCCGGTGGCATATAAACTGGAATTACCCCGAGAGCTTCAAGGAATACATAATACGTTCCATGTTTCGAACTTAAAGAAATGTCTATCAGATGAAGACCTTATCATTCCATTTGACGAAGTAAGGATCGACGAAAAGTTGCATTTCATTGAAGAACCCATTGAAATCATGGATAGAGAAGTGAAACAACTTAAGCAGAGTCGGATCCCTATAGTAAAAGTTCGATGGAACTCGAGTCGTGGACCGGAATATACTTGGGAACGGGAGGACCAGATGTGGAAGAAATACCCTCATCTCTTTGATTTTAATAAGAAACGGGCGACGAGATGAATTGATCTTCGAGGACGAAGATCCCTTTTTAGGGGGAAATGCTGTGACAATCCGTCGATTTCAGGTCGTTATTTTATTCTCGAGTATTAATTATAATTTTCATTTTTATGTTAAGATATGAACTCACGATTAACCGGAAGAAATTAGGGTTTACGTTTGCAATATTTTTATTACATTCGTTTTTATTTTTCGTGTCTCGTACTATTTTTACGTTTTACGAAAAACGACTACAAATCGTACCTTTTTAAATATCGAACTTTGAAAATACCCGCATTTGCAAATTGTGGGACAAGTTTTAATAAAAACTCATCCCATTTAACCCTTGTAAGGGTGGAAAAAAGGATCCACAAGGGCAAGCCAAGTGGACTTCACCCACCATGCCCTTGCATGCAAGACTTATACAAAAACCAATGTGCTATCATTTTACTCATAGTACACTCAAAAATTATGCATTTCTCTCTTTCTCCTCCTCACTTGATGCCACCAACACCACACAAACACTCATTTCACAAAAATTTTCAAGAACAAACAATGAGCACACTAGTGGATATGACTACCTAGTGTGTTTCCTATAAGTATGGTTTCCTATATTTTTTGAATTGATTTAAAGAGGATTCCAAGAAAGTTTATACACATTTTGGGGCTGAAGTGAAACAAGTTTTTATCAAGTCTTTGGATAATAAAGATGATGATCAAAAATAATTGGGAGTTGTTTTGAAGCTAGGGTTTCATTGTTTTGATCATTTGTTCATCATTTTCTTCACTTTGTTGGGTATAATCTCTACTTATTTTTATTGAACTTGTATTTTCCATTCCAAATGTATATGTAAATGTATTGTATTTTGATGATCAAGTAATAAAAAGTAGCATGCATGTGTAGATCTAGGTAAGAAATGACTAAATCAACCACTAAAACTTGCTAGAACTCATTAGAAATTTATGGCTGTTGTAAACAGTAAGTTCTGGATTTTTACATAAGTATTAGACTTGATTTGATTTACCTAGGTTGTAGAGAATTGAGTGATGATAATGTGGCTAATTGGATACTCAATGGAAAGTGAAAATTGACCAAGTTATGACCATTTTACCAAAAGTAATCAAATCTGACCTTGCTGGACAGAACGTATAAAAAGTCATGATTTCGTACTGAGTTGGTTAAAAACCTATAACTATGAGACCTAGATAAAATCATGTAGGATCTGTACCAATTGGATGATCAACCAATTCATTATGGTTTGAAAATGGCATCAAAAATGGTGAAAGTGAATTTTCAGCCAAAAATGCCAACTTGACCTTTGTATAATGAAGTGACCTTAATTATATATTTACTTAAAATAAGTATAAAAATGACTTATAATTTATAATGTACATTTAAAAATGAAACTAGGAATATAAATTTTATAAGTATATCATTTATGGTTTGAAAGATACAACTATTTTTGTAAGCATAAACATATAAATTTTTTTACGTCTATATCAATACTAAAATTTGTAAAGCGTTTTTGCGACTAAAACCCGAGGTGGTAGGACCCACTTTTGGGAATTTTTGTATGATGAACCTACTGATAATAAACTTAACCCGACATCGAAAACCCGAAAAATTTATATAAGATATACACATAAACTTAAAATAAGCCATAAGACTTAAATGGGCCACTAGGCCCAAATACACTAATTATATTTATAAGACCTATTGGGCTTAGCATTGGGCCCAACCCACTTGGGCCTAATGTTTGGACTAAGGCCTGGTCATGGACTATTAAAATGGGCCAAATTACTTAATGGGCTTATAATTGGGCCCATTGGGCTTTTTGGACCAATTGGGTTAAAACTAATGAAATTTAACAATTAATAAAACTAGTAAAAATGTTATACTTTAAAATTTACTTAGAAAACTTAAGTGTGATTTAACTTACCCAATTATAACTTGATCATCATACCTACATATACATACTTGTCTATTTTGGAGTCATTATTAATTTTTACCGATATAAAACCTAAGACCCATACATTTTGTATAGGTTCCGGGTGATTACGTGCCGACGTCCAAGTTCGTCTATCGCCGTTACTTTCTTCCGATATTATCAAGTGAGTTCATAGCCTCGCATTTTTACACTTTAATTGTTTTATAAACCCGCGAGGGAGATAACATGCTTGTTTTTAAAATAGAACACAAGGGACCCGAATGTATGCTAGTAGCCTTGATTATTATAAGTTAGCTTAACTCGCTAGATAAAAGACCCGCGGAAATCATGAATTGTTAATTGCCGGGAAAAAGGCATACGCTTATACATGAAATAGTACTATTTGGAGGCTACCACCTCCGATCCGTGACGACTAGCTATCGTCTTGTGTCGGGAAAAATGACACAACGGATGCATTGTATAGAGAATAAGATACGCTTATAGCGAGAGTGTATAGTGGGCATTATATTAAATATATGGTAAGGTTCGATGTCATGAGGCTTATACTAATCCCCCGATATAAATTTGGATGGCCACATCGTTATATCCCGATGAATATTGAAAAATGATACTTGTGTTCGGAAATTATTTTTATTGTTTATATATATAAACTCTATGGATTCACTCAACATTATTGTTGACTTTTAGCATATTTTATCTCAGGTCCTTGAAGGTAATTCGGCAATGGAGATATGAAGGCCCGCTAAATAATTATTCATTCGAAAATGTTTTGTAAAACGTTGTATGATGTTGTGAAACTTATTTGGGACCCGTGATGTAAACTTTATATTATTCAAATGAATGAAGTTTTCTTAAAACGCCATTTTTGAGTCATTTTCTATGATCTGAGTTATTGTGCTATGACGTAACACCATTGGACCCTTCCGCTAACATGATGCTGAATTGAGGGTGTTACATGGAGTATCCTTAGGATACCACCAACTGCATGTCTTACTAACTTGCTCATAAAGCTTCCTAGATATGTTTCTAGATTTCTTGACGATGGAGTCTGTTGCAACGGTTTTCTTACTGTATGTTGCAACAGATTGGTTCACAGTATGCTTGGGTTCTCTAGTACTAATAGGCACATCCATTAGTTGTCTAGTCCTAGAATTCACGCCATTGATATAATGTAGAACACACAAATCATGATTGTCAGTCAGCACACATTTTCCACAAGTAACACAGACAAAGTTAACATTCGAGGTCTTAGCATTCAAACTGTCATTATACGCAGTTACAGATGTTTTATTATTTGAAAACTTAAAATTCCTACGGTGGTCTTCTACATTTTGCTTTTTCCCTTGACTATTGTTAGGCATGACTCTATCTTCTAGTTGATTGCTCTTAAGTTGTGGTCTGCTAACACTAGTATTGGGAGTTACTCCTGTAGAGAAAGACACGCGTTTGTTAGTTTTCCTAATGTCTTGAGGCAACCGTGGTGTTCTAGTTTGATTAGGCTTTGTGTACACTTTATACATTCCTGGTGCAATCACATTTGTGTTCTTGAAAATTGGCAACACATTCTGAGGCAAAATCTGTGCAGTGACTTGTTTTGAAAAATCATGAGACACATTTTGTGTGGTAACTGACTTTAACTTTGAAAAATCTTTCTTTGCAAGAGAATTTGAAAAAGTAGCTGGTGTACCTAAAATTGATTATCTTTTACTTTTAAAAGCATTCGGTTGTGGAATAACCGATGATTTTTCAAACTTAGTTTCTACAGATTTTCGTTTCATCTTTTCTATGAGTTTCTTCAACTCACTTATTGCAATTCCTTTGTCTTGTAATTGAGCTTTCAAGTCTTGAATTTCAACATATTGTTCACGTTCTTTCAGAAATACGTTTGCCTGATTTTTGTTGAAAGATTTGTCATTTTTTATCTTTTCTTTGCACTGTTGTAAATCAAGTTCAAGATTAATCACATGTTTCTGAAGTGCTTCAAAACTCTTTGACATTGTTCTACTTTTTGAAAGCTCTTTTTCAAGATGTTTATATTTTTTCAAGGTTTCCAAGTAATCACATTGCAAATTAGTAACTTCATCCAAATCAACATAGTAATATTCCCTTGAAAGTCAGTCGATTTCATTCAAAAACTATGTTTTTTGAGTTTCCAGTTGAGATTTGAGAGTGTCTACTTCATGTTCAAGAGAATTAAAGTATCTCAAATCAGCAACCATTTCCTCGTTCAAACACAAGTGAAATTTTTCTAAGTCCGCATTGAGTCTGCTAATTTAGGGGTAAAAATTTCCTACAATTGTGTTTTGAATGAAAGGATCGATGTTACCAAAATATGTTCTTTTGGCGATTCTTTGTTTGCAACATTCCACTTCGTCAAAAATCGTGTCAACACTCTTTTTAATCTTGAAAAGTTCTTTAGAGCTTTTACACTTTTGATCCCAAGGAATGGATTCATCCATTCGTTTTTCTAACAAAGTTGTTTGTTTACGAAAAGACTCTTTGGAAAATTCATTATTAGAAGATGTATGACTCATCTTTGACGTTCTTGGAAAATAGTGTTGTTCAGGCGACTTTTCCCGTTGTGGAACGAACAAATCATAAAGATTATTCAACTGGTCATAATCAAACGGTCTGATTAGATCGCTTAATTTTGATCGACGTTCTTTGTCAAGACGAATCGTTTCGTCAGAATCAGGGGTTAACATTAACGCAAGATTATCATTAAAGGCAACCTTATTCATAAAGACGAGGATTCGCTTTTGAGCTTTCTTGAGGAACCTCAGGTTTTGCAAAACTCATTATACAATTCGATTAAGATTTTCATTGTTTAAAAGATTGAACGGTTTTATATTAAAACATACTATTCAAAACCTTGACTTTGTTTTCTAAAGCAATTAAATTATCAAAGTTCTTTGTCTTCACGGAGTTTGCTTAAAGCTTTAATCTGAGACTCATTTGCTTGTGACATTATGGAGATGGTCTTATTGTGTGCACAAAGCTCTTTTTCATATTCCAAAATCGTTTGATTTAAATCATAACTAGAAGAGATAGATGATTAAACGTATGTATGATGATCTCATAGCCCCCCGCCGCATTGTGTCTCTCGATGCTTGCACCAATATATTATTGTCAAGGTGAACAATTAATCACCCTTTAGATTGACAGATTTGAACAAGACCTAAGAGTCCGATTTCACATAGTCAGTTGAGCTCTAGGATTCATGCTCATCGTAGTATTGACTAAGCGTGGATGCATCCTGAAAGTTGGATATGAATGACTGTCAAATGTGACGCGGTCCCTCTTGTAAAGTGTATGTCGTTACCACTGTGAACTACATTTTGTAATACCGAGTCAACCTCCCGCCCCCCGCCCCCCGACACGTTCATCTTGTCGCCATGCTCTCCTCTTGACTACAGCGGATCCACTCCGCTATTCTGCAGGTTATTTTCTTCTCTGATTCTGTCCATCCCCCTCTCTCTCCCTATCGCTCCCCTCTACGTTCCTCAGCCCTCTTTTGGAACTCCCTTTTTCGACCACATCTCTCCCTAATTTCACTCCACTTCTCTCACACTCGCCTCCCCTACCATCAACCTACCCCAAGCACCCTTGCTCTTTTGTATTTGATGATTCCAAAAAATTTATTTCTTCGGTTTTTGCTGTCATCAATTTACACCACATTTTAGTTTTGAATTTAAGAAGCAAAGCAAAATCGACGTTCTTGATCAAGATCATCAGTATCATCCTGGGTCATCCTGAACTCTATCATATCATATATCCAATGATTCCTCTAATAGTGATATTGGTGTCAACCATGTTCTACAAATATATGTCATACTAGATTTCAGGTTGCTCAGGAATGTTACAGATATATGTCATTACTAGATTCAGGTTGCTCAGGATGTTCATTTTCCATGGCAAACACATTATAGTTGTCATTATTGTTTTGTACCTTATACGTTGGCTTATCATTAAAGATTGGTCCAAAATTGTCAACTTGATCTGGAGTAACCTCTTGAAGCTGTGCCATGTACATATAATGTGCTTCCAATTCCTGATCTTCATACTCATCATCAGTATCATCCTTCTAATCGGCTTGTTCTGCATTCAACTGAACCCCAGCTTCCTCTTGTTTACACAATAACATCTTTTCCTTGTGATAAGCTGCATCCTTTACTCGTTTCGGTTTCTGACATTCCCTTGATACATGCCCATATTCCTTGCAGTTATAACATTGAATCCCAGACTTTTGCACAACTAGAGTACCTACATTTTCCCTAGCCCCATCAACATTAACTGCCCTCTGATTATCATACCCAGTTCCTCTGTTAATTCTTGGAGAATTATATTGATTAGCTCTACTGGTGTTTGATGAAGTTCGAAGGTTGTTGTTGGTAGGTTTGTAGATTTTCTTGAACGAGAGAGAAATTAAAGCCATGAGTTTCTCAATCTCTTTGTCCTTTGACATTTCATCATCTTTAGTAACCGTAGCAGGTTCTGGATCATATGTAGGAGCAGAAGAGGTAACAATTGCTTTTCCTCTATTTCTGGTAGATTGTTGTGATCTGGTGGAGGAATATTGAGTGTTTTAAGTAGGATGGTTTTGATGATGGTAAACTGGTTGTTGTTGAGCAACAAGTGCAAGTGGATTAGCAGTACGTGCTAGTCTTTCAGCTCTTATCTCATTGACTTCATTCTGGTGTTGCTTCAGAATGTCATAAAGCTTGTGATAGGAGACAGTCTTCAGCTCTTGACTCTGCTTAACAAGTGTCACAAACCTTTGCCATTCTGGTTGTAGTTGAAGTAAGAACTGGACATTCACTTGATGATTTGTAACATGACACTGATTTCTGACAAGCTCATTCATCATCTTGTAAAACCGTGAGTAATACGATTCAAGTGATTCACCATCCCGTGATGTGAATTTTCCAAACTCCCAATATAAATTGGTTTCAAGATCTTGAACATTGATTGATTCACCTTGTTTCAACCTTTCAATAGCTTTCCACATTTCACATGCATTTGGACAAGCATCAACTGTAGAGTAGATATCGTTATCTATCCCTGTGAGAATGATCTGAACGGCTTCAGCTTCGGCATTCAGTTGATCGCGTATGTCTTGTGAAACATTCTTATAGTTCTCCATATACCTCAATGTAGTTGTTTCAGAACTACCTTCATCAACTGGAACTGTCTTCTCAGCCTATGGATACGTGTATGGTGGATTTTGGAGACAATAGTAGATGAGCTCACTGTTAGGTTTGGTGTCAATGTATCTCTTGATTCTGGATTTCCACTGAATGTAATTACCCGGTGCTAACATTGGTGGACGATCTTTGCTACCCGCTTCCATGATAGCATTATGAAGAGCATTCGATGATTGAGTTTGCAAATTGATATTTGAATTTGACATTTTGATGAAGTTGTGAATGGATATCAGATCTTAAGTGTTATGAAGTGTTGATTGTATTGTGGTGAGAGAGAATGCAATTAACTCCACGGGATTTTACAACTCTATGATTAAAACCGAGAAGGAAAAAGTTTACTTGTCGGGATTTTACAAAATTAATAGAAAAACCGTGAAATTAGAATTGACATGTTTCGCTTAGAGTCTTGCATATTTCGCTTGGCTTGGAAATAACATATTTCGCTTGAAGACTGGAAACTGCACATTTCGCTTGTATTGAAACATATTTCGCTTAAACTTAATTTTGCATGTTTCGCTTGACATTCAACATATTTCGCTTGAACATTAATCATGCATATTTCGCTTGTCTTCTAACTTATTTCGCTTAACAACTAAACTTGCATATTTCGCTTAACATTCAAACATATTTCGCTTCTCATTGTTTAACATATTTCGCTTGGAAATTTAACTTGCATATTTCGCTTCACCTGCATGTTTCGCTCAACCTATGACATATTCCGCTCGGTGTCTCTTTCGGGTGTGGACCACAAACACTAACAAACAAGTAGTCTTAATCTTTGTAAGCTAAAATTTTGGATCTATGTTTCTTGTTTAGAACTGGTTAGGACTACAAAAAAATTAAGCCAATCACAATTAAGCTTCGAAAATAAGCAACCAAAAAACTAAGAAATAAGCTCGAAATAAGCTAGGAATAAGCTCAAAAATATGCAACAAAAGTAAAGAAAACTAAGATCCTAGTTTGAATAACAAACAAAAAGGATTACGTGACTCTTGTGACGCTTCCGAATCACACAAGAAAACACCACGTCGAGAGAAAAGAAGAAGAAAAATAAGCCGATTGTAATAAGCTTATAAAAAACGATCTATAAACTTATTTAAGACATGGAATGACTACAAAATAAGCTTTAGAACTATTATCACAAAGAGAATATAAGCAAAACAAATCAATAAGCCCTCAAGAAAGTGTGACGTGAGCTTATTGACAAAAATAAGCCATGAAAGAGCTTATTAAACCACAAGAATTGAACACTAAACACCCCTTGGCGAGTGATACCACATGTTCAATAATTAATTGTTGTTGAAATCGTTGTTGAAATTGAAGTACGTGAGCTTTTGTAACGATTAATGAGCTTAAAACAACGAACGGTGCACAAACTTTCAACTTAAAATGAGTACCGGTTGATTAAAACTCAAATAAGGACTAACAGTGCAATTACGATTCACTTTGGATGACTAACGGGCTGTTTTGTAGCAATTAAGGACTAACGGTGTAAACTCGTTTCAACTTTAAGGGTAAATAAACAACCCGAGAATGAAATGTGAATTGGGCTTGAAGTCAAGGGACCGATTTTGTCAAAATTGAATTTTATTTTAATAAATAAACATTTCCCTCCAATTTCTTTATCTCTTTCGTTTGAACTTTAAAAATTGTAAACGTTTTTGTTTTAATCCTTTTAAGTGGTACAATTATCGTCGGTGAGAAGTAAATACACCACGTTGATCGAAAAGATGTTATGATCACGATGGTATAAATTATACGTCCCGTAGTGCACCGACACTCGAACTCGAAAAATCCGAAATGGCTTGAAACTTGTATATTTTGCGTTTGATGATTTGCTAATTCGTTTCTCACTTTGATGTTGCGAATTCGGTTGCTATAAGAAGTTGCTAGTTCGGTTCCTTCACAAGGTTGTGAATTCGGTTGCTACACAAACTGCTAATTCGGTTGCTTCTTCAAAGTTGCGAATTCGGTTGCTAGACAAACTGCTAATTCGGTTCCTTCTTTGTTGCGAATTCGGTTACTTCAAAAAAAACTTGTACTTTGTCCTTGCGTTTGTCTTCTACAGAAACAACCAAAAAAATTTCTTTGTCGTCCTTGTCCTGGTTTCCTTAATATGTGGATCTTGGTCTCTCTTCTTTGTCTTCAACCATGTGGACTACAAAGATAGATAAGCTCAACCAAAATAAGCTTTACAAATAAGCTCTTAAATAAGCTTCTTTTACACCAAAAACATAATTGATGAGAAGGAAAGAGAGGTTGTTTTAGTGAGAGAGAAGGTTGGATGAACACTTAAGTGGAGAATGTTAAACATATAAAATGAATATGCATACGTGTGTGAAAAATAAACAACCAACCACCTCTCTAAGGCATAGAGAGGTGTATAAATACTTACATGTAGACATGGGCTTGGGCCTTCATGGGTTTGTCCATGGGCCTTTAGCTAACTAGCCTAGTAAGTTTCTAAAAATTAACTTAACGAGCTAACTACAATTATCTATGGAAGTGACCGGCACTTTCGTGTTCCTAACAGAAATGTCATTTAATAATGATACGAGGATGTAAATGAAGTTCGAGCAGAAGTTCCAAAAGTTTTCAAAACATGCCAAATATGGCTTGCTATTATTTCAGATAGCAATCCGGTCATCATCTTAAAGGAAAGTATTTCAAAAAGAAAACTTGACCTAATAACGGGAATTTATTCTCGGCATGCGCCTAATTACATGACCTGCAAAGGCTTGTGTTACTTAGCAACAAACATGTGCTTTCTAGATTCCATATGTGTACGTGTCACTGAGACTTTGTGTTAAAATAAGAGAAATCCCCCCCCTATTTTTATTGGTAAAAAAGTTGTCTTCACAAATGAATCGTGTTTTCTGTAATCCAAAAAGATATTCTAAGGACAATTCGACCACTCAATTATGACAACAACTTTTAAATAGAATATGAGTAATCATGTGAGGGGGAGAATGTGTCATTCAATTTATCTTTTAAACGGTTTCTTTCAAATTAATGTCTCGAAATTAAAAAGGATAAGTTTTTGATAATAACGGATCACAATTTCAAGGGGAGCTAATTTATATTAACTATAAGGGCTTTAGATGTCATTTATTTCAAACTTTAGGGACTTATTTGCAATTTAAGACTCAGTGGATTCTCACGGGATAGATTTAAGATTATCAATTCTTCAAACACGATCTCTAGTATATTTGCGTACTATGTTTTGCTGATTCCGAGGTTATCGAAACAGCAAGGGGAAGGAATAGATATACAAGAAAAGATATGAGTACACTTGATAGGAATTCATAAACATATTCTCTTTTTAGGCCATTCCGAAAGACAAATGTTATAACCTCAGAGAAAATCAGTGTTTAACTTGTTACTTTTGGGTGCACTATTTCAACTACATGGGGAAGAGATATCTTGTGATTTCAAGTATGCATCATTTAAGATTCTAGGAGGAAGTGTTGTCAAAAGATTTATTCTAGCGTGAGGAGATTGGTTACTAATTGAATTAATGCTTCCTCAAACGGTTAATCTACGAAGCTTATTTTTCTAAAATGAAGTAGTATTTAGTTGACAAAAGAGGTACACATAGGTTTGATAAGTATGATGATTCCTTAAGTTAGTCAGTATTCTGCAGAAAGAAATGAATACATTTGGGACTTAGTTGACTTAGGTGTTTCCATTTCGACTACTTAGCGAGAATAATTGTGAGATCTAGGACTTAGTTGACTTTGGTGTTTCAATTTATATCATCGCTATCATGTAAGGAGAAATTTGGACATCCAGGACTTAATTGACTTTGGTGTTGCGGTATCAAATTCTTGAAAGGTTTAATGTGTGCTTTGGGCTTTATACATTAGACTGGCTTGATGCGGCTGTAAGATAAGTTTTGAATCTACTCATGAAAGGGATTGGGGCTAAAAATTTTTTTTTTTAGAGAAGGGAAGCTAAGACAACTTATTAAGAGAGACTACAGGGAAGACCTACGGCTGCTACAAATAACCATATGATCCTATCATATGATGTTTTCATCATTCAGGTCAAACCTCGTACATAATAATCTTGTGAATATATTAATGTGTAGTGTAGACTTAAAAATTAAGCATATATAGTGTTTGAGTATGAATTTTCAAGAATTTCTTAGTAAATTCAAAAAATTTTAAATTAACATACTCAAACACCATATAATACCCTCATAATTTGAGGGGAGCATTCAAAATGTTCCTTATACGGCTTGTTAATAATTGGACATTTTTTCCCCAAAACAGTTATATTTGAATCAATTGATATCCAAAATATCAAGAGATTTAATATTTTGGATCAGGGGAGAAAATGTGATTAAAATATATGGCTAAAGATGTGATTTTCAAGATCTCAAGTGTACGCTAACCCATATATGTGATAAACTCTTCTGATTAATCGATGGCACTATGAAGGGGAGAGCAATATGGTTTACGTGATTGGCGGAAATATGGAAGTACCAAAGATCGACAGTTATATTACTGCATTAGAGTTATAAGGTGGTTAAATTTAGGTATTCATTCCCATGATCCAGCCAAAACGGAAGGGATCTACCCAGGGATATTCCACTAGATAGTGTAGTAGTCCTTAGGTATGAAAAAAGGAGTAAAAGTGAGAATAAGGGAAAAGTGCCGACTGAGATAGAGCTAGCGCTGGAACAAACCTAACAAGGTACTAGTTTGAAGTCTTGGTAGCGTGAAAGGGTTGGGAATTAAAAGAAATGTAAGGATAAAGGGTGAAATGAAAGAAGCCCTCCATACACATAGGCAGAAACCGGGTCAATACATAAACTGTCAAAAAAACTAAGTTGTTGTCTGACATTGAAGAAAGTCATAGACCCAGTGACACTATGCACAACCCTCCCTAGCCACTCAAGGTCTCTCTACAGACTCTTGTTTCATTTCTCACAGAGATTACGTGCATTTATATTGACTTTCTCACTCCGAGTTAGTTGATATTGAAAAGGTGGCAGTCTGCTCCAGCCTCCGATCACTAAAGCCAAAGTGCACTATTGAGTCTAGAGTCAAAAGAGATCATCCATAAATCTCATTACGACACTTGTCAAAATTATGCTTGCTATCTCAAGCAATCTGAATAACGGGAAATATATAAAGAGTCCTACGCATTATCCTTATGATTTTGCCAGAACATCAGAGGGATACTAAAGTAATCACAATGAAGATGGAAATCCTGCTTGAGCCAACATCAAACAAGCTCATGGAAGGTGACTTGTGCGATTCTATATCAAATCAAACTTGTGACAACTGGAAAGAAAAGATGGTGCGATTCTACAAGAATCAAACTTGTTCCAGTATATGAATTGACGATTGATGATGAATTTTTGAAATGATTAACACTCTCGATGTGTCACAAAACCACTTTAGCAAGTGACACGTCAATTGATTTTCAAATCGATTTTTCTATTCAATTTGTGAGACAGTAACTCACTGGTTCACTCTTATCGTGTTGTCTGCTTTGAGACATTTCGGTAATGAGAACATGTTGAGTTTGATGAATCTAATACATATGTGATAGAAAGATTTGACACTTCAGCTAGAAATCCTGTCAAGGAGATGATGCAAGTGTTTAAATATGTTTTGAATTCTTGTAATTGTGTGTTAGTGTAAATGCATGAACTATTATATGACTGATATGCGTTATGTGCTACATGTTATGTGATGTGATATTAGTGTGTTGCCTAGTTAGGAGGATTACTTGCGGGTATCCATGGCCTGAGCTAGAGGGAAAGAGATTTGGTATGATCCAAGGGCGATATGGGTTGTCTGCTTGGTGTTTGAATGAGTGATATGATTGAATTGCATGTTAGTTTGTATGTTAGTTAGCATAATTGTTATGCAAACGTATTGTTTTATAATTGCAGGAATTGGTTAAATTATTTTGGTAACAGATTAAATATGTGTGTCTGAAAACCTATGTTTCTCGCCAACCATTGTGTTGACGTATAAGCATCATTTTCAGGTATTCAGCAGGATGAGATTAAAGTTAAGAAAAGTGGCTAGATGGACCGTAGGCAGCTGACGAAGTTTAGTTATCTAGATTTCGTTAATTGTTGGATGATAAATGTTATTTGTTTTGCTTTTTGTTAGGTTGTTTTGAATATTTTCATGTAATGACATTGGCATGAACTGCCTTCATTTCAATGTTAGACGCCTTTTGGATTTTGTTGATGTTTTTGGGTATTTTTATGACACTGTGTGTCTGTACCTTGTATTTTATGCATGTTTTAGTTTCTCTTATAGACGCCAAAGTGTTGTGATGATTCCTATTCTCGTCGTGCCTCGCGTTTCCGCCTTAGCGGGGTATGACAGATTGGTATCAGAGCCAGGTTATAGAGAAGTAGGTGGTTGAGCCTAGACTATAACCTAGGGGTCCTTTATGTAGATGCATTTAGGGCTTAAGTGTTTATTTTTATAACTGCTATACTTCCCGTCTATTTTGCGTAGCTATTATATTTCTTATTTTGTTAAGTGATCGCCTTAGTTTTGTTGCCTACCCATAGCTGATTTAGTGCATATTGCCTCGTCATTAGTTAGCTATGCCTTCCCATTTCCATAAGAAGTTTTATTGGGGAATCGCCTTCGTAACTGGACTCAAGTGTTTTACTGATCCAGTAACGAAGCTTAGGATGAAGCATACGAACAGTAGAGTTCGAATATCGAAAGGTCTGTATCCGCGCCGAATTGAAGCTAAGTTGACTAAGAAACTAGTAGGAGGAAAATAGATCCTAGTAAGGGAGATGATGATTATTTCAAAAGATGGAGAAATCTCTAAGTTTCTAAGATACCATTCGTCTGAAGAAGAAAAGGAGCCAAGTGAGCAACCTAAGCCTTATGACCTGTATGGATTTGTTGATCACCCCGAACTCTAAAGGAATGAATTTTCTCCACATCGACTGCCCCAGCAAGAAGGCAACATGAATGTGTTATCCCAAGATAAAAAGCTATCCAAACATAAGATAAGCCATACCAATAAGCTAAAATAGAAAAGAGACTAGAGAAAGAAACAAAAGAAAAAAGAATAGATTAGAGAGAGAGAAGTAGTGGAATGTTTACACACACATGAAATGAGAAAACGAAACCAACACCCTCTCCATATGTAGAGAGGGTCCTATTTATACCCCTAGCCAACATGTAGGCATATGGGCTTTTACTAATAGGCTGAGCTTGGCTTAACTTGGGCTTTGAGCCTGAAACATGGATAATATTATATTACAATCCAAGCCCGTTTAGCCGACTAGCCTATTACTTAACAAGAGTAATTGCGACTAATAAGACTGATAACATTCTTGTTCGACTTATATAAAATTAAGGCTAACAATCTCCCCTAATGTTGAGGTCTTCTTTAAGTTGACGTTCTTGTACGATCGATAACATTCTTGTAGGAGGTTGTCTTATTTTATCATTATCTCCCCCCATGTTGAAGATATGTCTTTTGACGTTTATGCTTTGCCTTGTTTATCTTCGGTCTTTGTTTTTGCTTGTTTGTAATGGCTTTGTTCATTCATGCTTTGTGATCTTGATCTTGAGCCTATGTCTTTTGACTTTGAGTTCTTGAGATCTTTATCTTGCATCATCTTCTTGACTTGAATCATCTTGATTTGACTTTTTTATCAACTTGTGCTCTTGACCAACATGCTCATACTTGTTACATTCTTGTTTGACGTATTTGATCATAAGTCTAACAATCTTCCCCAATAGATGATTTTTTATTTGACTTTGAGGCTCTTTGATGGTAGGGAAATTTAGAATCAACTATCTTAACATTAAATGATTAACTTTGAAGGCTTGAGTATGAGCATCTGGTTTATGAATCCGACTTCGCTAAAATGAGGCTGCAACACCGTCGTCTAATCCTGAAATAAGACAGTTAGCAATAAAAGATGAATATGGCTTTGTCATTCATCTTGAGTTTAGTTGCATTAACCTCTAGATTCCTGTTTTATAGTATAAATACTATACCTGTGATCAGGTAGATTCAAAGAATCTCCTTGGCAGGGTTTCCAACTCAAAGCGTAAGATCTTCTAACACAGATGTATTAGATTCACCATGCTTGCTAGTTCTCATTACCGGAACGTCTCAAAGCAGACAACACGGTAAGAGTGAATCAGATAGTTACTATCTTTCTGATTAAGTCGTCAATTCATTTTACTGGAACAAGTTTGATTCATATAGTATCGCACCATCGTTGCTTTCCAGTTAGCACAAGCTCGATTCATATAGAATCTTGCAAGTCACCTGCCGAGAGCTTGTTTGATGTTAGCTCAAGCAGGATTTCTATTTTCACCGTGAATACATAAGTATCACTCGGATGTTTTGGCAAGATCTCAAGGATAATGCGTAGGACTCTGTGTTACAACTTGTGAACTTTATTGTGTTCAAAAAGTGTATTTTTGACATTGTGTCCTAATGAGATTTATAAATTGATATCTTCTGGCTCTAGACTCGATTTGTGCACTTTGGTTTTTAGTAATCAGAGGCTGGAGCAGACTGCCACCTTTCAATATTAACAATCACATGGAGTGAGATGTCAATAGATAAACGTGTGTATCTCCGTGTACAAATGAGACAAGTTTCTTTTGATAGAAACTCCAAATGGCTGGGAAGGGTTTTGCATTATGCATTCACTAGGTCCATGATGTCAATATTCCTATCAATAATCCATATTTAGTGATTTTAATAGATTTTGTACTATGACCACGGTTTCTGCCTAGTTATGTGGGAGGGCTGCATTGATTTTTCACCCTTTAACCTAACCATTTCTTTTCAATCTTCAACTCAAACCCCTTTTAATGCTTACAAGACATCATTACATAACACCTTTGTTGTGATTGTTCCAAGTTTTATCACAATCTAAGTCCCCGGCCTAATTCCCTTATACTCAAATCTTCTCCAATCATACTTAGGAACTCCTATTCTAACAATTGATTATCCATTGGTAGATCCCTCTCCAGGTTCTGTTTTGATGTAGGACTTATTCCTAACCTACCACCTAATACTTTAGAATTATCGTGGAATAGTAGGTTGTATAGGGTAATTAGATTCGAACCATAAAACCATTTTTTGACATTTTTATTACAAATACTCCCCTACACAGTGTTCCGAGATTCAAAATAGTTTAGCCATGAAGGAAAGAGGCTGCCACTTAGAGTCTAAAGATCACATATCTTCTATATCCAATTTTAATCACATTTCTCTCCCTTATTTTAAATAATAAAATCACTTAGTATTTGAAATACCAATTGATTAAAATTTGACATGAAAAATTCCATAGGGAGAAAGATTATACCATGATATTGCATGAATTTATTTTCTGATAGTTCCTCTTCAACAGTATATGTAGGATACCAATATTTATTAAAACCTGACATTGGAATAAAAAATTGATATAACACCACAAAATGTTGAAGACGGAGTGAGATGCCTTAGTGAACAATGTATATTATTAATTGACATTATAATTTCCACATTTTAATTTCACAAAATGTGTTTGGATACATAAAAATTAACATTAATAATGTACCCAACACATAAAAGGCTTTGTTTTTAAAAGAGCCCCCCCCCTCAATAAATTGATTCACATAAAATCACAATACTATGTATCATACTTTTTAAATGTAATTTCGAGGAAAGGGGTGTAGAACACACAATTATTAACAAATACCACTTTTTATGGAAAGATACCACAAATTATATTGTAGACAATTTGACATTGAAAGTTCTTTTTGAAAATTGTATTCAACGATTTTAAAAACACATTATAGAAGACTTCTCTTCTATTTTTACAGTAAGCGCACTGAAGCGTACACTTCCCTTTTACTCGGAGTCGAGTTATGCACTAAAATGTACATAAGTCATTATGAGAAAATTAGAAATGACATGTTTAGAAACAAGCATTTTGAGAAACTCTTGCTAAAAGCGAACTTCATTTACACGCGCGTGTAGAATGTTAATCAACATTTCTAGGTACGTAAATGTTATCGATTTCAAGAGACATGTCGAGAAGATTCTTTTTGGTATATTTAGAAATTTTCTGATTTTTATATTTGGTTTATCTAGATTTATATATTTCTATTTTCTTTTGTTGTTTTTATATTTTTTGTATTTTCTTTTTCCATTTTTTTTATAATCAAAAAAGAATAGAGAAGAAAAAAATTATTCACAAAGATGTTTGATAGATCAAGCAGATTCATTTTGCCAGAACCTCCAGTTCAATCTGGAGTCAAACATCTCATACCGAATTCGTCTGACAAGATACTTAAACAATCTTCCAACAAACTTAATTAAACAGGTCAGCTAACTGCTCGTCAAAGTTCCGACCAAGAATAATTCAACAATAACCCTTTTTCAACCTGTTCCTATATAAGATATCGTGACATCGATGTGCTTGGTACGGGATGCAGGACAAGATTGCACGAGAAAAAAAATTTGGCTTTTTATATGGCAGCCTTTAAGTCTCAATACAAAGTAATTTTTATCAAAGTGAAAGCATAATCGATGTAGCTAGTTCTCAACCATAAACTTGAGCGTAACTACGTTGAAAAAGACACATTTTCTGCTGTCTCCTAAAGACATTGGGGTGCAGCCTGCTTTTTGGAAGACCAGCCTTAATAACTTACAACACCTATAATAGTATGCCACCAGATGAGCTCTTATGCGAATCGAGGAACGCCCGCGTGATCCAAATTCTAAAAAAACCTGATAGTTCGAAACCGGTTTTCCTTCGGTATACCAAAGACCCTAAGTTAATTGGAATCTTTAAGGTACACTCTGAAACAGTGTATATCCTCTTAAATTCCAGTGAGATGATTTTATCTCAGTTGGTTTCATGCGCTTGATAAACGATCAACAAATATGTGAACGAAATAAAAGACATATATATTGACATAGTACAATTACTTGCCTTGGTCTAACTTGCTTATATTAGAGAGTTACACAGAAAGAATAATGAAAGCATCCAGTACGATTTAAAATGTCTGGTTTAAAAAACCACACACACACAACAGGTCATCAGAGCAGTAACATATTCAACTCAATAAATATTTGTTTGGACCGACCGTATGAGACCCACTTCAAAGTCAAGCTTCTACTAGGTGAATTGATAACGCATAGGTGAACCAATGCATAATTCACATAAAGGACAGTACATTGTTAAATGCTTTTTATAAGATAGATCTCTTCTGTATCATTTGGCCTTATGAACTATGGAGTCAAAAAATAAAGATCACAAAACTACAAAGAGGAATTGCGGCGATCTAGAAATTCCTAACAAAGAATTTCTTGACTAGCATCCCCCATCATAAAAACATAATCACGGCACTTTGCATGTTACATTAGAGATTTTTTCAAATCGTTTTCTAGGAAAGTTTTGGGTTTTGGTAGAAACCAAAACTCTAATTGAGATTATCATCAACGTATAATTTACGACAATCAATAAGTCTTATCCTCCATAGTGTCTATGTAATAATAGAGAGATTAATAGCTGGAGCGAATCAATATATACCAATATGGCGCGATAATCCTTTCTGGATACAGGCAGGTTGGAGAGTTCATCACCCTCATATGTCACATGGATCACAATATCGACTCAATGGTTTCTTTAGAGAGATATATTACCAATATAAATAATAGACTTTCATTGAGACCGGTAAGAACTTGGGTTAGGATGATATGGGTCAACAAATCCATCAGTAGGTTTACTTCTGGGATTTCAAACAACAATCCTCTTTCTGGTTTCCAATTACTTATGATAGAAAAAGATGCGAGTGAAAAACAATATTGTCAAGTGTTTTTTTTATGTTATAATTATAATATTACTCTCTCTCTTTATCTAGAAATTTTTCTTTTTTTTTTATTTTCTTTATTATTCTCGTACTCTTTTCGTTTATTTTCTTTATCTATTCTTGTATTTTATTTTATATCTCTATATAATTAATCTCTATCTAGTTTTCTCATAATATTCTATAAATTTGTTTTATTCTTAAATATCTTAAATCTCTCTTCTCTCCTCTCTATCTTTTCTTATACTATCTTTCCTTATTTTTATTATTTCATTGATTATCTCTAATCTCTGCTATACTTCTCTATTCTTTAGTTATCTAAAAAAAATTCTATTTTCTTATGCTCTATTGATTTTTACTAATATCTCTTATCTCTATTATTTTTTATTTTTTTTTTTATATTTTTCTATCATTCTTAATTTTTAAATTTTTAATTTTTTTTTTTATATTTTTTTTTTTTTTCTTGTCTGCTTTTTTTTTTTCTACTTATCTTTTTCATATTTTTTTTTATTTTTTTTTTTTTCTTTTTCTTATTTTTTTTTAGTCTTTTTATTATATTCTATATCCACCCTATTCTATTATAGTTATACTTAATCTTTCTCTTATAAAATAATTTTCTTTTTTCTTTATTTTTATATTAATATACTCTTATTTTTTATATATTCTGATTTCTCTATTGTATTTTATATATTTATTCCTATCTCTACACTCTCCTCACTACTCCTACTCAGTATTAAAATTATGATATCACTTGGTTATTTTCTATATTCTATCTTTACTCTCTTTTTATCTACTCTCTATAGTATCTATTGTGATAGAATTATCTTTTTTCTATATATCTTCTCTTTTCTTTCTCTCTTTTCTAATTATATCTTTCTTATCATTCTAATATTAATTATTTCTGTTTCTCTTCTACATCTTTTTCTTATTGTGTGGATCCTTGGATGTTCGGAATTTCTATCTCTGATTGATCAACAGACATAAGAACAAATGATATATTTTTCTCTCTCTTTTCTCTCTTATTTTCTTTCTTTTGTTATATTTAATTAAACATTAAATTATCTGTTATTTATTTTATTAAAAGAAATATAAACAAAATAATAAAAAACAAAACCTACAAACACAAACAAACAGAAGCGCAACAAAAATATAACACTATCTTAAAAAAAAAAAACACTAAAACAAAATAAGAGGGATATATATTTTTACTTTTATATTTAATTTTCTTTTGAGTTTTTTTTTTTAAAAAAAAAAAGTAAACTTTTTTTTTTTTTTGTTTATATTCTCTTATATCTCTTTTTCTATACTCTTTAATTCTCTATTCATCTCATCTATCTATAGTCTATACTCTCTCACATCTATTTTCATTTTTTTTTTTTTTTTTCTTTTTTTTTTACTTTTAAACACAAAAAAATAAAAAAAAAAAAATGTTTTACAACAACACAAGTTATATATCTAATTTCAAAGAAATAAACGTCCATAAAAACTAGGTACACTATGTAAATATGATTATTGTTTCTGCATAACCTACGCAAATCTGCACAATCCGTGAGAATCACTATACTCGAGCTACACCATTTCTGAATGAGAGTGCAAGCATTGTTGCAGAATCTGTATACTTACTATATTCGATACATATCACTAAAATATTCACTCTTAAAATTCCGTTATTGAGCGAATCATTTATTCCGGCTATAGCGATCGAACTAACGATCGACATAAATGTTCTGTCGACAAAACTAGTATATTTATCTCTTCATGACACCGCATTTTGTTCTACAACACACAAATTCTAGAAGCTTTCTCACACCAAATAGACAAATATTAATGTCAAAAATATCTACAAAAAATAGGAAAATAATTCTATGAAGCGAAAGATCTGTATATATGATACGTAATGACTAGGTGTTAGACTTACATCTCAACATGTACTGACAATATCTCAATCAAATTCAAGCAAGAACACACACACACTAGTTCTGTAATTTGATCCTATCACTAAAACAACGAATCTTATAACTACATCATATCAATAGAGCAGAAATCGAAACATTTTCGAATCACAAAACATCTTCTAAGAGACATGATTCTTATGACGACGTGAATTAAATTCTCTCTGCGATATGAAAACTATATAACAGAACTGCAACTGTTAACGAACAACATAATGCCCATACTATTCGCCATCTGTTTTCTAAGCTAAACGCTAAACATAACTCTAACATTAGACTGAAATAAGCACAAGGTTGCAGTTTTTCAACTATCGCGAAACTTACGTCATCCTCAGTGACGAAGTGAATCTGTTTCTGTCCAAACATCTGTCCTGAAGGATGGAGGTTGATAAAAGTAGAGAATAGGTTCTTGAGTACACGAATAAGCGTGATGAGTGAACACGACTAACGATTAAACAATATAGCCCTCCACCTTCGTTCTCTGTTTGGTCGTGTACTAAAGATGTGGATATAACACACTTTACAACATCCACAGCTATGCTAAATGTTGGTTATTCGCGCGTTTTTATTGCTTCTGATATAATGTTCTCCCTCAAGTTCAAGTGAATAAAGTTTATCAGAGAGATACTAAAAGTTGAGTATATAGTGCTTGATTTGTTTTAATCTTTATAGAGATGTCTGTCTAGAATGTATCATTAAAGTTGTTCACGTATAACAGACATAATGATGTACAGATGTAAGATGTAGGAAAGCAGTCTCGCTATTAAAAGTTTTATACTGATTAATCTATTGAAGAGACTTATGATGCACAAAGTGAATCACATCAAATACACAATGGACAGACAGTAACTACAATAAAGTCGCTAAGCAGACTCACATGGAGCGCGCAGTGAGTCAACAATCAAGTGAAAGTAGTTATATATACATTAAGTAATATCATCATTATACGAGAACATTTAAGAACCGCATAATACGTAAGTCAACAGCAACAAATTGAAGAACACAGAATCGTATCTACACCATTATCTTTAAACATCAATCGCATGTGATTATGTGTACAAAATCGCCATATACTCACAACCATAGCTTACTTTTTGAGACGTTAGATAGCCGAACCTGTGCCCTTTAAATTATTTCATGGAAACACAATCACTCACAACATGCATAGTTCTCAAATATATAAATGTAGGAGATGTCCCTCGTGTCAGACAATTGTTGGCGACAACTGGTAAGTCATTAGCACGTACCCTGCATAGATGAATCTGGAATAGCCTGCATATCCTATAGCAGATAAATGTACACAATAGATTAACTAATCAATGGTTTTCAACTACATATAATACAATTCACTATGAAGATTTTTTCATGTCTCTAAGTTTATTACTAACAAGACCCTTGCGTATGCGACGTCCTGTTGAATAAGATGCAAAAGTAAGCGTAATACATACAAACCCATACACACACATACACACCACACAAAAACTATCTCATTTATTACATCTTACACACACACACAAGCCTATCTAGTTCGAGCGCGATCTACGAGTGCCGGAGGGTGGTGTATAGAGAGCGCGCAAGAGTGAGTTAAAAAAATTGTAAAAGTATGAAGTATACTATCAAAAACATGACTCATCTCATCTCAATATTTCGAGACCAACTACGAGATAAATACCATGAGACAGATTGACATAGTGGACAAGTACAGTGCGTAAAAAAGCGTCAAATGACATCATCGTCATCAGATCATGAAACGAGGCAGACATTTACAATTGAAAAAACAACACATATTACCAGTTAAACACTACAATTAGCTGTTGACAAAACAACTCAGTCACAACAAATCTCAATAGATGACTTCCAGATAAAGAACAAGGAAATTTAGGAGCAAGCACTTAGCATTGTATCATGAGCAGCCTCTCACAAGAGTCTATATGCGTGTGTTTCCATGTCTTTCTAACAACACACGACAGTTATTTGTTTCAGTGAGATGATCTTTATCGAAGCCTAGGAAATTATAACTGGTTTTCGAGTACTATACCTTCCCTTCAAATCAATATTGACAGAACAGATAATGCACATGAGATAGACACACGCATTTAGCATTACTAAGTTCAAAACATTACCGCGTGGATCCTATTAGTCAGTATACAAAAACATCTACACAATCATAGAATAGCTACACAACACGATATCCACTCTTTTGGAGACGAAGTTTGATAAAAGCGTGAAATTAATAAGAACTTCTCGCAGGTCTTTTCGTCTTTTGGAGACCATCAATGATAACGATGCGAGTCCTAAGTGTATCTGGAAGACTAGTCAAGACAACAAAAACAAATTATCCAAAGAACTACATAATATATCATTTCCCATCTAATAGGTACGAGACTATTACTCAACATCCGCATAAACAGATCAATCTAAATCCATGTGTAAGAATTAGAGTAACCAGTCAGATGAGGATAAATACTTTCAAGATGTTAGAGTCTTTCGATGATGAAAATGCACTTTTCTATTAAATAGAGAGCTCTCCTCCAACTCGCATAAGGATAATTTCAGATAACCAGACATATAAGATAAACTCTTCTAGCGTATACGATTATGCAATTATATTATAGAGAAGCGTGAGCGGTTAACAGAGAGAGATGGCAGTACCTAATATTTGAATTTCTTTTCGGAAACTCAAGTTAATGGTGTCAAAATCGATTTAGGAATGAGAAAGATTGGCGACGGTAATGCCAAGATAAACCCTAAATATAACAACGGCTAACACACACACAACAGTTAGAAGTACTCAATCATCCTTGACGCACTGATGAAACACACACACACAAAAATGGATTGTAAGTATTGTTAGTGTCTATGAAGACGAGCTAAAGGAATCCGCAAAAACTGCTGCCTTATTCAGAACCTCTGAAGAATAGCCATTTCCCCTTCAAATCACACATACGGAATTATAACTCGACAGACTCTTCTGAAAAGTAAACAACTCTCTAAATCCAATCACCAGAAGTTGACCGATACGGAGAAAATACATTAGTGAAAGTAGGAACTTTAGCAGCACTTAGCATTGTTCGAGCAGCCTCAACAAGAGTACGGTTCCGTCTTTTGACAACGCCGTTTTGTTTAGGTGTTCGAGCAGTTAACGTTTCGTGTCTTATACCCTCTTTTGCAAAGTACACATGAAGAGTTTTATTCAAAAATTCCGTGCCTTTGTCAGTTCAAACTATTCTAACTTGAGCATGAAGTCCTCTTTGGACAAGTGTGAGGAAATTAATAAGAACTGCAGGTGTTTCGTCTTTGGACCTCAAGAAGTGAGTCCAAGTGTATCTGGAGTAGTCATCAACAATTACAAGAATATATGTCTTTCCATTAATGCTTTATACCCGCATAAGACCATATAAATCCATGTGTAGAAGTTGTAACCGTCGTTTGGAACTCGGGGTAGTCTTAGTGTGAAAAGACTTTCTTTTTGCTCTCCTCAACTCGCAAGAAGAACAAAGATGATCTTTGACGAATTTTAATTTTGGAAGGCCAGTGACAATATTATTCTTCGAAATCAAGTTAATGGTGTCAAAGTTTAGATGAGAGAGGCGACGATGCCATAACCATGCTTGAGACGATGTTGCATTGGCCATTAAACAAATTGGATTAGGAGTTGTTGTGTCTTGAAGAGTAATGGAATACAAATCTGTGCCACGAGAACCTGTGAGAAGATCATTTCCCTTCAAATCACGGATATAACATGTAGACTTCTGAAAAGCAACTTCTAAATCCACATCACAGAATTGACCGACGGAGAATAAATTATGATTTAGCCCTTCGACGTAATAAACCCTTTTGATAGTTATAGTTCGTTGAACCAAATCTTTATAACCAAGAATCGGTGCAATTTGATCATTTCTAAATTTCACCGTGCCCAAAAATTTCTCCACAAAATTAGTTAGAAGTTTGAGATTTCCTGTCATGTGCTTTGAGCACCTAGAGTCGACGATGAATAGAATTATCTCTACGAGCTGCAAAAGAATTAGAAGACAATGGAGTATTGGATATAGTGGAACGCCTAGGAGTCATATGTTCCAAAATATTAGCAGTTCTAGATGCATTTCCTAAAGGCATACTAACATTAGGGTTGACTTTTCCTGTTGGGGACTTAGGTTTCCATTTGTATCTGGGTGGTGTAAACTTAGGGTACCACCAACTGCATGTCTTAATAACTGGCTCATATATCTTCCTAATTATGTTTCTAGGTTTCTTGACAGTGGAGTCTATTGCAACTGTTTTCTTATGGGATGTTGCAACATATTGGTTCACAGTTTGCTTGGGTTCTCTAGTACTAATAGGCATAGCAATTGGCTGTCTAGTCCTAGAGTTCACGCCATTAATATAATGAAGAACACACATATCATGATTGTCATTCAGCACACATTTCCAACAAGTGACACAAACAAAGTTAACATTTGAGGTCTTAGCATTTAAACTGTCATTACACGCAATTACAGACGTTTTATTATTTGAAAACTTAAAATTCCTACGGTGGTCTTCTACTTCTTGCTTCTTCCCTTGACTATTGTTAGGCAAGACTCTATCTCTTATTCAATTGTTCTTATGTTGTGGTCTGCTAACACTAGTAGTGAGAATTACTCTTGTAGAAAAGGACACTCGTTTGTTAGTTTTCCTAATATCTTGAGGCAACTGTGGTGTTCTAGTTTGATTGAGCTTTGTGTGAACTTTATACATTCCTGGAGGAATCACATTTGTGTTCTTTAAGATTGACTTTATATTCTGAGGAAAAATCTGTGTAGTGATTGGTTTTGAAAAATTATTTGACACATTATTTTTGGTAACTGACTTTGACTTTGAAAAATCTTTCTTTTCAAGAGAATCTGAAAAAATAGCCAGTTTTCCTAAAACTGATTATCTTTGACTTTTAAAAGCATTCGGTTGTCGAATAACTGATGATTGTTCCACAGATTTTCCTTTCATCGTTTCAATGAGTTTCTTCAACTCACTTATTGCATTTCCTTTGTCTTGTAATTGAGCTTTCAAGTCTTGAATTTCAAAGTATTGTTCACATTCTTTCAGAATTAACTTTGACGGATTGTCTTTGAAAGATTTGCCATTTTTTATCTTTACTTTACATTGTTGTAAATCAAGTTCAAGGTTAATCGCATATTTCTGAAGTGTTTCAAAACTCTTTGACATTGTTCTACTTTTTGTAAGTTCTTTTTCAAGATGTTCACATTTTTCCAAAATTTCCAGATAATCACATTGCAAATTAGTAACTTCATCCAGATCAGTGTACATAGCAAGTATTGCATTCATGTGATCAGCATAGTAATATTCCCTTGAAAGTCGGTCGATTTCATTCAAAAACTATGTTTTTTGAGTTTCCAGTTGAGATTTGAGAGTGTCTACTTCATGTTCAAGAGAATTAAAGTATCTCAAATCAGCAACCATTTCCTCGTTCAAACACAAGTGAAATTTTTCTAAGTATGCATTGATTCTTCTAATTTGGGGGCAAAATTTTCCTTCGATTGTGTTTTGAATGAACGGATCTATGTTACCAAAATATGTTCTTTTAGCGATTGTTTGTTTGCAACGTTCCACTCCATCAAAAATCATGTCAACACTTTTTTTAATTTTGAAAAGTTCTTTAGAGCTTTTACACTTTTAATCCCAAGGAATGGATTCATCCATTCATTTTTCTAACAAAGTTGTTTGTTTACAAAAAAAAAAAAAAAATTAAAAATAAAAAAGGACTTTGGGATATTTCTCTTATTAGCAGATGATGATTCCTTCTTCAACGTTGTTGAAAAATAGTGTTGTTCAGGCGACTTTTCACGTTGTGGGAACGAAACAATCATAAGAGTATTCAACTGGTTCCATAATCAAAAGGTCTTGATTAAAATTGCTTAATTTTGATAGATTTCTTTGTCAAGACGAATATTTGTAGATTAAGGGGCTCACATTAAATGAAAGAATTACTCATTTATTGAAACTATATCATACAGACGAGGATTAGCCCTTTGAGCTTTCTTGAGGAGCTAGGTTTTAGAAAACTTGTTTTATAATTAGATTAAGCTTATTCATTGTTTAACGATTGACCGGTTTTATTATACACATATCATCCAAATCCTTGACTTTGTTTTTCTAAAGCAATGATCCTTATCAAGTTCTTTTGTCTTCTCGTGGTTTTTGTAAAGCTTAATCTGAGCCTCTTTTTCTTGTGACATTATGGAGATGGTTTCTTGATGTGCAAAAAGCTCCTTTTTCATATCCGAAATCGTTTGATTTAAATCATTTATCTTTCGAGTATATTCATTAGATGACTTTTCAGATTCGATTTTGTATGACATTAAATCCCCTTTAGCTTTTGCACAATCAATTTCCACCTTTGACGCATAATTCACATCATGATACTTATCAAGTTCCGCTTGGAACTTCTTAAGGTCTTTGAACATCAACTGATTAGTCTTAGACAGTTCATTGTTTGCTTCTTTGAAATGGTTATTTGATGATTCTAAACTTTTATTTTTAGTTTTGAAATCCTCAATATCACCTTTCAGTTTATCAACTAAAGCCTTGTTTGATGTTTCCAAAAATTTATTACGGTTTTTGCTGTCATCAATTTCACATTTTAGTTTCTCAATTAAAGAAGCAAGCAAATCACATTCTTGATCAAGTTCATCAGTATCATCCTGGTCATCCTGTTCTCTATCATAACATATATCCAATGAATCAATAGTGATATTGGTGTCACCTTGTTCCTCTAGATATATGTCATTAACAGATTCAGGTTGCTTAGGATGTGCATTTTCAATGGCAAACACATTATAGTTGTCATTATTATTTTGTACCTTATGCAATGGCTCAACATCAAAGATGGGTTCAGAATTTTCAGCAGCATCGGGAGTAACCTCTTGAATCTGTGCCATGTACATATAATGTGCTTCCAATTCTTGATCGTCAGATTTATCATCAGTGTCATCCTTCTAATTAGCTTGCTCTGCATTCAACTGAACCCCAGCTTCCTCTTGCTTACACAATAACATCTTTTCCTTGTGATAAGCTGCATCCTTTGCACGTTTTGGTTTCTGACATTCCCTTGATAAATACCCATATTCTTTGCAATTATAACACTAAATCCTAGACTTTTGCACTACCGAAGTACCTACATTTTCCCTAGCCCCAGCAACATTAACTACCCTCTTATTTTCATACCCAGTTCCTCTGTTGATTCTTGGAGAATTATCTTGATTAGCTATACTGGTGTTTGATGATGTTTGAATGTTGTTGTTGGTAGGTTTGTAGATTTTCTTGAACGAGAGTGAAATTAATGTCATGAGTTTATCAATATCCTTTTCCTTTGATATTTCATCATTTTTAGTAACCATGGCAGGTTCTTGATCATAAGTAGGAGCTGAAGAGTTGACAATTGCTTTTCCTCTATTTCTGGTTGCTTGCGGTGATGTGGTTGAGGAATATTGATTGTTGTGATTAGGATGGTTTTGAGGATGGTAAGTTGGTGGTTGTTGAGCAACTAGTGCAAGTGGATTAGCAGTACGTGCTAGTCTTTCAGCTCTTATCTCATTAACTTCATTTTGGTGTTGCTTTAGGATGTCATAAAGTTTGTGATAGGAGACAGTCTTCAGCTCTTGACTCTGCTTAACAAGTGTCACAAACCTTTGCCATTCTGGTTGTAATTGAAGTAAGAACTGTACATTTACTTGATGATTTGTAACATCACACTCATTCCTGACAAGCTCATTCATCATCTTGTAGAACCTTGAGTAATATGATTCAAGTGATTCACCATCCCGTGATGTGAATTTTTCAAACTCCCCATATAAATTGGTTTCAAGATCTTGAAAATTGATTGATTCACCTTGTTTCAACCTTTCAATGGCTTTCTACATTTCACATGTATTAGGACAAGCATCAACTGTGGAGTAGATATCATTATCTATTCCTGTGAGAATGATCTGAATAGCTTTAGCTTCAGCATTCAGTTGATCTCGTATGTCTTGTGAAACATTCTTATAGTTCTCTATATACCCTTCTGTAGTTATTTCAGAACTACCTTCAGCAACTGGAACGGTCTTCTCAGTCCATTTGAACTTGTATGGTGGATTTTGGAGACAATAGTGGATGAGTTCATTGTTTGGTATGGTATCGATGTATCTCTTGATTCTGGATTTCCACTGAACGTAATTACCCGGTGCTAACATTTGTGGACGGTCTTTACCACCTGCTTCCATGATAGCATTATGAAGAGCATTCGATGTTTGAGTATGCAAATTGTTATTGGTATTTAACATTTTGATTTGTTGTGAATGGATATTGGATCTTAAGTTGGTAAAGTGATTGTTGTTGTGGATTGAAATCAATAAATGTTCACGGGATTTTACAAGTCTTGGATTTAAACCGAGAAAAGAATGGAATCTTTAACGGGATTTTATAAAATCAAGAAGAAACCGTGAAACAATAATTAATTTGATGCTGAAATCGTTGTTGAATCAAAGTACGTAAGCTTTTGATAACGATTAATGAGCTTAAAAGGACTAACGACGAAACTTGGTTCACTTTGGAGGGCTAACGGTTGAATTATTGCTTGTATGGACTAACGGTGCAAAAGAGTATTAACAAAGAGGGTAAATAAGCTAATAAAGGATGAATGGTGAATCTTACATGAACTCCAGGGACTAAAGTTGCAAATTTTGAATTTAGTTAAATAAAACTAACTTTTTCCCTCCTGAGCACGTTTTCTTCTTCGATTTCAAACTAGAAAAAAAAAGGTTTTTTATTTGTTTTGATTCGGTTTGATTTATAAGCTCATACGGTTGTCGACGGTTAAAAGTAAATATACCACGTCGATCGAAAAGGTGTCACGATCACAATGGTAGTGATTAAACATCCTGTACTTGAATGTCACTCGAAACCGTAAAACCCGAAACGACTTAAAAACGTGACAATTTGTTTCTGTAAACTTGTTAAATTGGTTCCGAGTGGTTGTGAGTTGTTCGATATAATAAGGAAAGAGTTGTTCGATATAAGAAGGAAAGAGTTGTTCGATAAAAGAAGGAAGATATTTGTTCGGTACTCAAAAGATCTTGAGTTGTTCGGTATTCAAAGGATCTTGAGTTGTTCGATATACAAATGATCTTGAGTTGTTCGGTACCTAAAGAGATGAGTTGTTCGATTTGTAAAGACAAATGGGTTGATTAGTACTCAAAAGAAATGAGTTGTTCGGTATAAGAAGGAAGAGAGTTTTTCGGTATCACAAACAACCAAAACATACTATCGTCCTTTGTCTTTTTCTTCTTTAGAAAACAACAAAAACCAAACTATTTGGACTACAAAGATGAAAGAAGCTAACCAAAAGCACACAAATCTTCTTAATAAGCTAACTAAAGAAGCTCAAATAAGCTCGGTATGAAGCTAGTTTACCACAAGAATAAGCCACGAAAATGACTACAAATAAGCTTCACTGAGCTGTTTAGGAAAAAACCACAAATAAGCTTATACCAAATGAAGACTTTGAACGTGAAAATAAGCTGGAAACTTAGCTACAAGCTCATAAAAGAAGGAAAAAATGGACACGATAAGGTTATCTGCAAAAAAATGGTGTCTTTTGTTCTTAGTCAAACCAAAACACGCACCCTTATTGGTTATTGTAGGCCCAAAATATTCGAGTGTAATAACTAGCCCAAGAAGAGATGTAAGATCACCGAAAGTTGAAAAGGAAAGGAAAATATGATGATGAATGAAACAGTACACATTTTATTAAAACGGACACAAGAAAATAAAATTCACTTTATAAGTTTTAAAAAGTTTTAAAATATAACGATTTAAAAAAAACAAAGATAAGCTAGAAATAAAGTAGAATAAGCCCGAAAATAAGAAAAAAAACACAATCACTAAATCCACTTGTGGCGAGTGATACCAAATGTTATCCCAAGATAAAAAGCTATCCAAACACAAGATAAGCCATACCAATAAGCTAAAATAAAAAAGAGACTAGAGAGAGAAACAAAAGAAAAAAGATTTGATTAGAGAGAGAGAGAAGTGGTGGAAGGTTTACACACACATGAAAGTAAAAAAATGAAACCAGCACCCTCTCCATGTGTGGAGAGGGTCCTATTTATACCTTTAGCCAACATGTAGGCATATGGGCTTTTACTAATGGGCTGGGCTTGGCTTAACTTGGGCTTTAAGCCTGAAACATGGACAATATTATATTTCAATCCAAGCCCGTTTACCCCGACTAGCCTATTACTTAACAAGACTAATTACGAATAATAAGATCGATAACATTCTTGTTCAACTTATATAAAATTAAGGCTAACAGAATGGTTGGTTGATTAAGGGTGAGAATGAGCCTCTAGGATATGAAGCATCCGATAAAGAGGTAGAATCGGATCTTGAGTCCACCACAAAAAGTAAGCCTAAGTGTAAGAAGTTTAAGAAGACACCTAAAGATATTCTCGACTGCATGTTCCGCGACTGTCCATATTTCCCTAAGTGATTGATATGATTTAGTTGTTTTCTTTTCCTTTCAACATTTGGAACTATGTTTTAGGAATTGTTATTTTCGAATATTGGATATTGATTTAGTATTTTTTGAAATGGATGGAGTTATAGTTGAAGTTGTTCCTTATATGCTATTATGTGATTAAATGAATTGTATATGAATGATGTGTTAAACTAAGAAGTGTCGTCATAGGAGGAGTACGTTTGTGCTAGGGAGCCTCAATAATTATGGTGGCTAACATAATTATTCACGCTCCCCAGCACAAGTGGACTTGCAAGTATGATTACATTGATGTGTATTAACACATTGGTGTATAGTATTATGTTAGTTGTATGTATATATATATACTATTATAGAAGTATTGGATCGAAATTCGTCTTTCCCCGTTTAATGTATATTATTCTTTTACTTGTAGAAACATGGTTCGACCTACGTGTCAAAACCCAACCCCATAAGTGAGCCCAGAACCTAATCCCGACATTCCTACAATAATTGTGCATCAGTTGCAAAATATCATTCCTTAGATCGTCACTCAGGTGACTGCTAATGTGAACAATAGGAATGAAGGAAATGGAAATGGTGGGAATGATGGATGTTCCTACAAGACTTTCACTACTTGTAACCCTAAGGAGTTTGATGGAAAGGGTAGTGCAGTAGCACTCACCCGTTGGATAGAAAAGATAGAGTCGGTGTTTGAAAATAGTGGTTGTACTACGAACCAGAGAGTGAGGTATGCTACTAGTTGTTTTGTGAACAAAGCTTTGACTTGGTGGAACATACAAGTCTAAGCGAGAGGTCGTGAAGCTGCAATTGGTATGAGTTGGAATGACTTTAAGGCGTTGCTTGTGGAGGAGTTCTGTCCAAGCAATGAGATGGAGAACTAGAGAATGAGTTTTCAAACCACACTATGGGCGGAGCCAATCATGTCGCCTATACTGACAGGTTCCATGAACTGGCCAAACTAGTTCCTCACTTAGTTACTCCTGAATCTTCGCATATCAAGAGGTATATTCATGGATTGGCACCTCAAATCTGTGATATGCTTCAGGAAACCCAGCCAACTACTATTCAGAGTGCCATATTGATGGATGGAATACTCACTGATGAGGCCGTCCGTTGTGGGACATTGACTAAGGGAAATGATAAGAGGAAAGAGATAGAGGAATCAAGTAAGCAAGGGAGTAAGTGAAAGGACAATAAGAAATCTAAGACTGTATCGGGGTTTGTGGCAACCGTTCCTCCCAGGAATGACAATGTAAACACCTACCCAAAGTGTGTTAAGTGTTATACTTTCCACCCGGAGAATGTACCTTGTAAGCTGTGCTATAATTGCCAAAAACCGGGTCATTTTGCGAGACAGTGTTGGGCACCGATTAAGAAAGTGGCGCCTATGAATATGGTGAAGATGGGGCAGAATCAGAGGGCATGCTATGAATGTGGGAGTCTAGACCATCTTCGCTATGATTGCCCCAAGTGGAAACAAGCAACTGGCCAGGCAAGGAACCCGTTCGCTTTAGAGGGAAATAAGAACACCTGAAACAATGGGAGCCAAGCAAGAGGAAAGGCATTTAATGGGAATGCAGTAGAGGCTCTTCAAGATCCCAAAGTTGTGACGGGTACATTTTCTCTAAACAATCAATTTGCTACTGTTCTTTTTAATTTTGGAGCTGATTTTAGTTTTATTTCTACTAAGTTTATGCCTTTGCTAAATTTGGAACCTTGTATTGTAAACCCTGGTTATGCGATAGAAATAGCTGATGGTAAGAGTGTAGAAGTTGATAGGGTTATTCGTGATTGCAAACTAGAACTAGGAAATTCCTTGTTCACTATAGACTTGATACCGTTGGGTCATGAAAGTTTTGATGTGATTTTGGGGATGGACTGGTTGTCAAAGAATAAGGTTGTTATGGTATGTCATGAGAAGGTAGTAGATATACCGTTAAAAGAGGGTGGGATACTTCGAGTTCATGAGGAACGTATTTGGAAAGCCGCCAAAGCCCTAATGAACGCTAAGGTAGATGAACCTAGAATAAGTGATATACCCGTGGTGCGAGGTTTTACTAATGTGTTTCAGGAAAACTTGTCGGGGCTACCACCGCAGTGACAAGTTGAGTTCGTATTGAAAAAAAACCTTTGTTCCTGTGAGCGACGCCAGTCGCGTGTCTCCATATCGGTTGGGCACCCCTCAAAAAATGATCAGATATGGTTATGAGCAACTTCAAGTGTTGCAAGACAAGGGTTTCATACGACCTAGATATTTGTCGTGGGGAGCACCTGTGTTATTTGTGAAGAAGAAGGATGTATCATTTCGTATGTGTATCGACTATAGGGAGCTGAACAAAATAACTATTAAAAACCATTATCCACTCCATAGGATCGATGACTTATTTGATCAGTTGCAAGGAGCGTGTTATTTCTCTAAGATAGATCTTCGATCAGGATATCATCAGCTACGTGTGCATGAGGATGACATTCCAAAGACCGCATTTCGAATGAGATATGGACATTTTGAGTTTACGGTTATGCCATTTGGATTAACTAATGCACCAGCGGTCTTCATGGACTTGATGAACCGGGTGTGCAAACCGTATCTAGATAAGTTTGTCATTGTCTTCATCGATGACATTCTGATCTACTCAAGGACGAAGGAAGAGCATGAAGTTCACTTGAAGTTGGTGTTGGAGTTACTAGGGAAGGAGAAACTGTATGTGAATTTTTCTAAGTTCGAGTTTTGGCTACAGGAAGTGCATTTCCTTGGACACGTGGCTAACCAGAGTGGTATTCATGTGGACCCAAGTAAAATAGAGGCATTAAAGAATTGGAAAGCTCCTACAACGTCGTTGGAAGTTCGATCATTTTTAGGATTAGCTGGCTATTATACGTGTTTCATCGCGAATTTCTCCAAGATTGCTAAACCCCTTACTTTGCTAACTCAGAAAAACCAAAATTATAAGTGGGGCAAAAAAGAGGAAGAAGCATTTCAGACCTTGAAGAATAATCTGTGTGATTCTCCTATCTTATTGTTACCGGACGGAATTGAATATTTTGTAGTTTATTGCGATGCATCGAATAAAGGACTAGGTTGTGTGCTCATGCAAAGAGGTAAGGTAATCGCCTATGCATCGAGACAACTAAAAATTCACGAGAAGAATTACACAACACATAACCTAGAATTGGGAGATGTCGTGTTTGCTCTTAAGACTTGGAGGCATTACTTGTATGGCACGAAGAGTGTCATCTTCATGGACCACAAGAGCCTTCAACATATTTTCAACCAAAAGGAATTAAATATGGGCCAAAGGAAGTGGATCGAGCTGTTTAGTGATTATAAGTGTGAGATTCGCTACCATCATGGTAAGTCGAATGTAGTGGCTGATGCGTTAAGTAGGAAGGAATGGGTGAAACCTAGACTTGTTCGAGCAATGGCTATGACCATACAGTCTGGAGTGAAAGAGATGATATTGGCAGCTCAAAGTGAGGCATCTAAATAGGAGAACGTTCTCGCAGAAAGACTTCATGGCTTAGATCAGCAGATGGAAAGGAAGGAAGACGGGAGTTTGTATTTTATGGATATGATATGGGTACCTTTAGTAGGAGATGAGAGAATGATAATTTTGAATGAAGCTCATAAGTCTAATTACTCTGTGCATCCTGGAGCGGATAAGATGTACCACGACTTGGGTGACATGTATTGGAGGCCAGGAATGAAGAGGGATATTGCTATATACGTTACTAAGACTTGTGCAAAAGTAAAGGCTGAGCATCAAAGACCTTCGGGTTTACTGCAACAACCTAAGATACCAGAGTGAAAGTGGGATAAGATCACTATGGATCTTATTACCAAGTTACTTAGGTCGAGAAGTGGGCATGACGCGATATAGGTAATAGTCAATAGACATACCAAATCGGCTCATTTCTTAGCAATTCGTGAGGATTTTAATATAGAGAAGTTAGCAAGATTATATATAGATGTAATTATGGCACGTCATGGAGTGCCCGTGTCGATTATTTTGGATCAAGATGGGCGATTTACTTCTCACTTTTGGTTAACAGTACATAAAGCGTTAGGAACAAGATTAGACTTGAGTACTGCTTATCATCCTGTTGGGAATTATATTTGAGTTGTTAAGACAAAATACGAATGAAACAAGATGGAAACAAAAGGACCAAAGTCATCATTATGGGATTCTACAAGATGTAGAAGAAAATAAAGATTTGGTCAAAAAGAGATAAAGATGAAGAGATAAAGATGAATATTTAATTGATTTACTCATTAATATCTTTTATTAGTTTCCATGTAAGCCTTGACTCTTTATGCTATAAAAGGAGGTCCAAGCATATTATTTTAATTATTCAGAAAAGTGTGTGTTCATCATATGAGAGTCGACTAGATACAAAAGTGTGTGTGTGTACACGTTTGTATAATTAGTGTAGACGTCTAGAGTTTAGCCTCAAGGATCTTTGAAGTGGTATCAGAGCTTGTTATGAAGCTTTGAATAAGAAGAATCAACCAATTCATCTAAGATCTATTCATTGCTTGTTGTGAAGCTTTAAATAAGAAGAAGAGCATCCTACAAATTTTGCATTGATGGCATTTACATCTTCAGGAAGTTCTTCCAGTTCAGATTCTGAGGTAGATTCTTGTTCTAAATCATATGTTAAAGCTTATGCTACTCTCAAAGAACAATATGACAGTTTGTCTTCAGATTACAAAAAGACTCAATTTAATTTAGTATCTTATAAAGCAGGTTTACAGTCTATAGAAGATAGACTAGTACATTATAAGAAAAATGAGGCTGTGTTTGAAGAGAGCATAAATGTTTTAAAATTTGAGGTTAGACTAAAAGATAATGCCTAAGATGAATACAAAATGAAATGGGAAAAAGCAGAAAAAGAAAGAGATCAATTAAAACAGACATTAGAAAAGTTTCAAAATTCATCCAAGTCCTTAAATGATTTACTAGAAAGTCAAGTAATTGACAAGTTTAAAACAGGACTAGGATATAGTACAGCTACTACATTTTCTCCTGCAGTAGAAAGTTTTGTGAATTTAGCTGATAAGTCTGGATCAGATAAGGCATATCATGCAGTTCCCCCACCTCTATCAGGGAATTTCATACCTCGCAAACCTAATCTAACATTTATGGATGAAATTGTTGAAAGTGAAAATTTGGATGTTACTACCATTGTTACACCTAGTAATGAAAAGACAGTTGAAAATAAGGGTATGTTCAACACAGTTGAATCTAATACTGTTAGGAAAGAGTGTTATGCCTCAATTAAATGAGGAGTTGGTGTCAGATGGTAAGAAGAAAACTATTTTTCCTACTGTTTCTAAAATAGAATTTGTTGGACCTAAACAACCAGAAAAACCAGTTAGGAAACCAGTGAAGTATGCTGAAATGTATAAGTCACAAAGGCCTAGGGGAAATCAAAGGAACTGGAATAATCAGAAGTCCCAATAGCTAGGAAGTGACTTTGTGATGATCAAGAAAGCCTGCTATGTATGTGGAATAATTTGGGTTTGTGTTTTATCATACCTTTTAGCAGGAGGTAACTTGTTTGTGTTTTTAATGTTGTGACGAAGACTTGACAAATCTAGCAAAGGTGTGTGATTTTTCTTATGGTGCTCAATGCTCACATTTGCTATCACTTTGGTTATGTGTCTCATAGAAGATGAGGATAATTGTCAAGAGATTGCGGTCTCCTTATACATTGGTTTTAGGTATACGTTCAAAGTCACATGGATAGTGCAAGATATAAGACACAAGTTTGGGTTATTCTACTTCAGCATCAAATTTGTTATACTTAGTTTTCTTCATCAGTAATCATTACATAGAGCCTACAAAATTTAAAGATTCAAGAGATGGTTAGCATATAGGTTTTAGGGGAAGCTTATTGTTAAAATGTTTAACCATCTATATGCTACATCAAGGTGAAGATTTTTACTACTGCTAGTCTTTGTTACTACTGCTAGTTTAAGTTTCTACTGCTCAAGTTCATTTATCTTTAAGGCGTGTCATGGAGGGTAATTTGAGTTGTTGGAAGGCTGGATTAGAAGTGTGATAATGGTTTGTGGTTGTGAAGATCAAAGTTGCATACTTTAGTCCCATATTTGATGATGACAAAAAGGGGAAGAAGATTTGATGATTTGCAACTTGTAGATCCTTGTTAGCTTAAGGGGAAGTTTTCATTTATATATTAACTTCAGGGGAAGTTCGTGCTTATTTGGTTTTGTCATTATCAACTAGGGGAAGATTGTTGGGAATTATATTTGAGTTGATAAGACAAAACACGAATGAAACAAGATGGAAACAAAAGGACCAAAGTCGTCATTGTGAGATTCTACAAGATGTAGAAGAAAATAAAGATTTGGTCAAAAAGAGATAAAGATGAAGAGATAAAGATGAATATTTAATTGATTTACTCATTAATATCTTTTATTAGTTTCCATGTAAGCCTTGAATCCTTATGCTATAAAAGGAGGTCCAGGCATATTGTTTTAATTATTCAGCCAAGTGTGTGTTCATCATATGAGAGTCGACTAGATACAAAAGTGTGTGTGTACACGTTTGTATAATTAGTGTAGACGTCTAGAGTTTAGCCACAAGGATCTTTGATCCCTGTTACTACTTAGAGTAACCGATCGATTCTGATCAAATAGTATTTGGGGCTATGTTTATTAACAAAGAAAAACCTTCAAGTAACTTTGTTTTGTGTTTATTATTTCCGCTGTGCAATTTATATCATTGTAACTATATTATCCTAGATGAGGTCTAAACAACCTTGAGCTTAAACGATCAAAGAACCTATCACGTGTTGTAGGTTTACACAAAGGGTAAGGATGTTGGTTGAATCTAGCTACAAGTGTATGAGTTCCCATGTGCAGATGTTTAGAAATATGAATAAGTAGATTTTTGTATGCTCTTTACCTTGTGGTTTCCAAATTTTGGGGGAGGGAAGGACAATGTTTATAAAACTTTTAGGGTATTGAGTATAATAGTGGGTATTTGTTTGAGTATAGATAGTTATTGGTTCTCTCGGGTATGCCTAAATGTATTTAATTGCGAAACGTAATCGCTTTTCATAACAAATAAAAATAAAATATAAAAAGTTAGTTATTATTTTTGTAAAAATAATATAATTCTTGCTAGACGTAAACTTTTATTTGTTTGGTGCCCGTTTACGTTGATTGATAATTTTTAGTTTAGGCGATTTAACTATACTATTGAAATTAAAAGTAAACGCGTAAAACTCTAAAAATAAATAATGGTAAATATTGAGTCATAAAATGACTTAAAAATACGGAATGTTACAGTCTCCTCCCGTTAGAAGAGCCTTGTCCCCAAGGCTCAAGTCGCGACATTTGACGAAGGTACGGGTTTAGTGAAGAGATACGGATACTTCTTTTGAAATTGGTCTTTACGTTCCTATGTAAACTCAGGACCCCTTCTAGAGTTCCACCGAATCTTGACAATTAGGATACGGCATTGCTTTAACCTTTTAACTTCTTGATCCATGATTTCTATGGGTTCCTCGACAAAATGGAGCTTGTCGTCAATATGAAGTCCATCTAACGGAACGACTAATGGATCGTCAGAATACCACTTCTTCAAGTCAAATACATGAACCGTACTATGAACTCTGCTCAACTTTTGAGGCAGCTCAAGCTTGTAAGCAACGGATCCAACCTTTTCCAACACCTTGAAAGGTCCAATATACCTAGGGTTCAACTTACCCCGTTTGCCAAAACGTACGACCCCTTTCCAAGGTGAAATAACTCTATCTCCAACTTGAAATTCCATCAGCTTACGATTTAAATCGTCGTAACTCTTTTGTCGATCGCGTACGGCTTGAATCCTTTGCTTGATCTGACTGACCTTCCCGGTTGTCTCTTGAACTATTTCTGGACCGGTAAGTTGAACTTCTCCAACCTCGGCACAACAAACAGGTGAACGACACTTTTAACCATAAAGTGCCTCAAATGGTGCAACCTTGATGCTAGCGTGATAACTATTGTTATATGAAAATTCAACTAATGGAAAATGTTTAACCCAACCATTTCCAAAGTCAATCACACAAGCACATAGCATATCCTCAAGAGTTTGAATAGTCCTCTCGTGTTGATCCCAATAGAATAGATCTTTAATCCCTTAGCTTGTATAAGGTATAGTTATATTGAATAAGTCCAAGAAAACTATGGTAGAAACTTTGATTGAATATATCAAAGACTATGCGGAATCTAGTCTATGATACAAAGAAGAATAATCAATAAAATAGTAGTAAACAAGATCAATAACAAAAGAGTTTACTAAACTTTCAGCCTCAATATAAAACGAACACTCTTAATAGTGTTAGGGTTTAAAAAACCTTAAAGCTACGAATAACACTTTTCTAGATATGATTTTTTTGGTACATTCAACTTTATATCCTAGGACCTCCTTTTATACACCAAGGAGTCCTAACAGACTTACAATATTTTTCTAAGTTATCATGATCTTCTAAACAAATAACTTATACGAATCTTTTACCAAAATATCTTATACTTATCATGTAAGTAATCTTGATAAACAATCTTCATCTTTATCCATTCTGATAGTAGAAATTCTTCTAGCAGTTGTAATCTTTCAACAGTTGTAACTAGCAACATTAACTTTTATTCCAGGAGCACTAACTTAACAGCACTAACTTCCAAACAGCTATAAAAATCTTTTAATCCCAACAATCCCCCCTAAAATTGATGTTCATCTTCTGAATCTTCAAGTTTCTTGGTTAAAAACTTTATCTTTCACTAGGAGGATGCATTCAAACACTTCCAGGATTCTTACGTTGTTTTGTCATGAGCTTAAGAGGTTGATAGCACATTTTATCCTAATGGTCAGCTTAAAGCTTCTTGTTGAGCATTTTTGTGATTGTTGCAGGTGTAAATGGATACTTTTTCTCTACCAGCATAAAGATATGCAGATTCTGAAATCTCACAAAATGTACTCCACTTGAAGAAAATAGCTTCTAAACTGTCACTTTGTATCCTTGTAGATTCCTCCATACTTCACTTTCTATATCAGGTTCAAACATCACTTTTAGATTACCCCATAACACTCTTTCATATGCCTCCTCTGGCCTTGAATTCACCAACTTCCAGAGTGTTTCCAGGTCTTCTCTGTTAATGTTTTGAAGCATCTTAATCATTGATGAGTACCTCCTTGAAATACCATCAGCTCTTATGATTTGAAAGTATCCTATCTTTCCTTCTTTGATGATTTTCTAGTCAACAATGATTGGAGGCTTAGTGGCTAGAGGTATAGCATCAATTGCTACCTCATCATCAGGTACTACCTCTATATACTTTTTCATCTCTACTTCGTCATCATCAATCTTTTGCTTCTTTGCCTTTTCTTGTTCTAGTTCATCACTTGCTCTTTTAGAATTGCTTTCTTGTGCTATCTCTGCCTTCTTGGAGCTCTCTTTTACCAACTCTGTATCCATATCTACAAACATGTTTACCCTTGTCATGACTTTATCAAATAATTTCTAAATTTCATCATAGGTTTTGCTCTTTAGCTGATTTTGTTTGTATCCAGCCATGTTTTTTAGATAAGTAGACATTATATTTCTCTTTTGATCCTTAGTTGGTTGTTTTCTTCTCTACTCTTCTGCTCTAAGTCTTGCAAAATGCTTTTTTCTTTATTCCATAAGCTCCACAAACATCTTTGACTTTTCTTTAATAGTCAATTCTCCTTGCTCTTCTGCCTGTAATCTTGCAGCAAGCTCATAATCTGCATCCATCATAGCTTGAACATTATCCCATTCAGCAATGTTTGCATCTTCTTCCTTTTGTCTTTCCAACCTTTCCTCTTCTTCTAGTTCATCTTGCAATTCTTCTTGAATTTTTGAGCAATTTCTTCATCAATCAAATTTTGATCTTTCTTTTTCAAAGGTTTTTCAGGCTCAACCATTTTTGACTTGCCTTTGTCTTTAGCCTGTGGAAGTTGTGAAGGTTGTGAAGGTGATGTTGTTGTTGTAAATTTACTTGGCTCTTAAACTACAACCCCTCTAGACTTGGGTCTTGTAACAGCAATTATAGTTGTTGTAGCAGCAGTTGTAACAGCCTTGGGTTTAACTGCTTTGATTTCTATTAAGGTCTAAGCCATAGTCAACTCATCAACAGTTGTTGTTGTAGCACTGGTAGTAGTAACTTCAGCAGTACTAACTACCTTTTCAACCTCAACTTCCTGCTCATCTAAAACTCATGTATCAAACATTAAATTATCATCATTCCTCCCCTGAGTCTCATCAATTAATGTAACCTCTTCATCTGCATCAATATCAGCATTTTCCTCCCCTGTTTGGATGCATCCTCCTAATCACCCAAATCTTCATCTTCAGAGGACTCATTCTTGCAGTTCTACCAACCTTCCTTAACCTTTTAAGCCTTGGATTTCTTGACTTATTCCTCCTCTCTAGCTTCTTGACCATCTCCTTTAATTTAGTAATCTCTGCAGCTTAAGATGTCTTTGTGTTCTCCAAGTCAAGAACTTTTTGTGATAATGTGGTACAAAGTTCCATCAATTCATTTAGTTTAAGTCTATCCTCACTACTGAGTAGTAGATCACTAGAATGTGTAGGTACACTTTCATCATTAGGAGCCTTATCTACTATAGGCTCTGTAGAATCACTAGGTTGAGAAACCTTGGTGTTTTGTTTCTTGGACTTCCTAGGCTGTTGCTTCCTTTGAGGTTGTAATGATGCTGGTTGATTAATGGTGGGTGTGTGTTGGGGAACAGTAGGCATTACATAACCTTCACCCTCTTGTTCTTGTGCTTGAATAATCATGATTGGAAATAAAGGTGTGTCCCTACCAGAAAAGTCTTTTCCCTGCCTCTTCATGTTAGCAAAGGGAATTCTTGTGTGAGAAGGTGTAACATAAATCCTTTCTTTATGTTTGGACATTCCTTCAACTTGTTTATCCAGGAACCACTTTTTTCACTAACTTAGATACATTAGAAATTTAAACACCAACATTCCTAGTTCTTCACCATATTATCAAAAATGTACTTGGAAAAGTTAAATTTTTGGTTTGTGGCAAGACAGATGATAGCAGAGGCCATAGTGCTACTAAATTCGTTCCATGCAGTAGTCTCAGCACTAAGGCATTGCAGAATTGTATGGATAAGAAATTTCCATTGAGGTGAAAAGAAGGCTTTATAGAATGTAAGCTTTTGTGTAAGATTTCCATACCCCATTCTTTCCAGTTCTGCAAAAATGGTAGCATTTGGGTAGACATTCCAAAACAAACTTTCTCCGCAAGTTAAGATCTCTTCTTATACTAGCCTCAGCGATGATCACCTTCTTTTTATCCATTAGGGCTTGAATCTACACTTCTCCATTAACAGTTTACACCTTTGCAGTAGTTCAGAATTGCTCAATACATGCAGTATAGATTCTAGGAGTAACCGTTAACGCATATTTGATAGGATGTGTGTTCAAAAAATCCACAATTTGCTCGAATCCATCACTTTCAGTGGGTTTATCTAAGAATGCGACCATGTTGTGTGAACTAGCGAACTTTAGGGCAGCCATTGATGTTGGGTTTTGATGATTAACTATGAAATTGAGTTAGGGTTTATGATTATAAGGTATAACAAAGATTGCAATCGATTAAGTGATTGAAAGAAACCCTCAATCGAAGTATTTATGAAATCACCCTCAACAACATTAACTTGAACTAGCAGTACTAAGTTAAGCCTAAAAGCATTAACTGACCAGCAGTAGTAAGTTATGCCTGGCAGTATTAACTTAAACAGCAGAAGTAAGTTTATGCCTAACATCATTAACTAACACTGGCAGTAGTAAGTGTATGCCTAACAACATTAACTTTGAGTCACCAGCATTAACTCTAATTTCATTCCAAAAAGTATTTCCATCATCAATTTTGATTCTCACAAGCTCTCTTTCTGTTTTATTCTCACCAATTTCTCTGATTTCTTTTTCTTACCAATTCACTCTATCTGTTTATTTCACACATCTCTCTTTCTGTTTTTATGCTCTCTATATCTCTTAATTCTTTTTCTCACTGAATCACTCTGTCTATGTTTATGTCACACATCTCTCTTTCTGTTTTTATTCTCACTAATGTCTCTCATTTCTTTTTCTCACTGTCAGATATCCAGTCTTCAATAAGTGGTTCACTAGCAGACTTAGGTTTTGACTCACTAATCTTAACTTCACTTGTTGCAATAGCAGGCACACTAGTTACAGACTCACTAAAAACATATTCATCCTTATCAGCAAGTACCAAATCAGGTTTAGGGGGCATAAAGTTCCTAGTATAGGGAGGGGGAACAACATGATACCCTTCACCTGATTTGTACTTATCATTCATCTGAGTGTCAAACACTTGACTATCATACCTCACACCAGACTTGAACTTATCACATATTTGACTATCTAACAGTTTTCTTAGATTCTTAGATGAATTTTCAAACTTTTCTAAAGTAAGTTTTAAATCATCTCTTTCTTTTTTAGCCTTTTCAAATTTCTTTCTAAGCTCTGTTAGTGCATTATCTCTCAACATAATTATCAAGTTTTTAAATCTTTTTGTCCTCTTCCAAATTTAGCCTCATTTTTTTATAACATCTTTGTGTAGCCGCTACAGATTCTAGACCTACTTAATAGCTTCCTATATTTAATTGAGGACAATTATTAAAATCATTTTGTCAGATTATTCATAATGTTCTAAAGAGTTTCATTAGATTTTAAAAATGCTTTTTGAAAAAGTTCATTACCTCAGTGTCTGAGCTTGAAGAACTTGAAGAAGTATAGGCCATAAGTGCAAAATTGGTAGGTCCTTCTTCAGCCTGGTCACTCCAATCATACCCAAATCCATCACACTAAGATACTAAAGCATTTGAAGTAGTTTCCTCAACTAGCACAGTCCTTATTGTTGTCTCCTTATTTCTATAGTCTTGATTCTTAGGTGCCCTGCATTCCCTAGCAAAATGACCTCTTCTGTGGCAATTATAGCATTCCACCTTGGTCTTGTCAAAGCCAATGGTATCAGTCCCATTAACACCTAGATTCCTTCTTGTCTTCTTGAGAAATCTCCTTGCTATCATTGTCAGCATTGCCATCTTCCACTTCAAGTCCATCTCCTCTAAATCATCAGGATCAATTTGCTTTAGGTCTTCATTGTCCAATTTTGAAGTGTTAGACTGACTAGCAAAGAAGGAGTAGATCACAGCATCACTTAGACTATCAACATTTGGTAAAGTAGAAGAATTATTCTTGGAGTTAGCAGCAGAAACACCATGAGCAGTCTTAACTGCTTCATTGGTGCTGCTAGTGATAGTGGAAGACACAAAATCTATGTTTTATGTGTTTTGGTTTATGCTAGATGACCCCATGATTTCAGCTTCATAAATATTCATATTGTTGTACAAGTCATCCATGCTCAGAACTTTTAAATCAGGTTTGTTCCTCCAAATCAGGGTATGAGTCTTCCACTTAGATGGCAGACTTCTTAATAACTTCAGATTCACATCTTCTTGAGAAATAGTTTCTCCATGAATCTCTAGTTGACTGATAAGTTTTTACAGCCTATTATAGATCTAGTCAAGTCCTTTTGATCTTTTTCCATTGAAATTCTCATACTGCTGTTTAAGAAGTGTCTTATGTACTTTCTTTGACTCCTTATTACCTCCAAACCTCTTCTCAATAGCTTCCATCAGTGACTTGGCACTTTTGTAGGTGTTGAACTTTAGTTGATGTTCATTAAGGAGAGTCATCAATAGAGTACCTCTTGCCTTTAACTCATTCTTCCTTGCTAGCTTCTGTTCTGCAGTAGTAGGAGGTACTGATGTCTCAACACCATTAACAATTCTTGTTGGCAGGGGTGAGTCACTATTTAAAATTACTTTCCAAAGAGCATAATCAGTCATTAAGAAGTACTGTTCGATCCTCGTCTTCTAAAGCTCAAATTCATTTGGATTGAACACTGGAAGTTTTGCAGCAGCAACCACTTGTGTAGATATTGACTCTATATTTTCACAAACAGATATTGTGTGTGGAATGGTTCTTCTTATTTAAAGTTTCTCAATAAGCTCTGATACCACTTGTTAATCCCAATAGAATAGATCTTTAATCCCTTAGCTTGTATAAGGTATAGTTATATTAAATAAATCCAAGACAACTATGGTAGAAACTTTGATTGAATATATCAAAGACTATGCGGAATCTAGTCTATGATACAAAGAAGAATAATCAATAAAACAGTAATGAACAAGATCAATAACAAAACAGTTTACTAAACTTTCAGCCTCAATATAAAACGAACACTCTTAATAGTGTTAGGGTTTACAAAACCTTGAAGCTACGAATAACACTTTTCTAGATATGATTTTTTGGTACATTCAACTCTATACCCTAGGACCTCCTTTTATACACCAAGGAGTCCTAACAGACTTACAATATTTTTCTAAGTTATCATGATCTTCTAAACAAATAACTTATACGAATCTTTTACAAAAATATCTCATACTTATCCTGTAAGTAATCTTGATAAACAATCTTCATCTTTATCCATTCTGACAGCAGAAATTCTTCTAGCAGTTGTAATCTTTCAGCAGTTGTAACCAGCAGCATTAACTTTTATTCCAGCAGCACTAACTTAACAATAGTAACTTCCAAACAGCTTCAAAAAGTCTTTTAATCGCAACATCTCGTTTTGCCTGTCAGTCTCTCTCTAGATGATAGGCAGTACTCATATCCAAGCTAGTACCCAAAGCCTTCTGAAGTGACCTCCAGAAATTTGATGTGAATCTACCGTCATGATCACAAATGATTAAGACGGATATTCCATGCCTGGTGACTACCTCCTTTAGGTACATTCTCGCTAATTTCTCCATGGGATCAGTTTCCCTCATTGGTAAGAAGATTGCAGACTTCGTAAGTCGGTCAACAATCACCCAAATGGTGTCATAACCACTAAACTCTATAGTATTACGTAGACGTTGAGAGGGGTGATTTGGTACATTCCTTAATAGCGAGTAAACTTGTTAGTGGATTGTCCTAGGGTGACTAGGGATGCGTCTTGACTTTTCAACATAGGATTGGGTGTAGGATGATGCCAACTCCATATGGTAGGGTGGTGTAAAGGTCTACTTAGTCACTATGCTTACTAATTCAATTTCTCATGACAGACATGTTTTATGGATACGTACACAAAATTTTGCTTTTCAGGATTATGAGAAAAATTGATTTTGACCAAAAGTTTTAAGGTGACTACTACCAGTGTGGCATGGTTCTTCCTAAATTATACATAGGTGATCAGGCCATGTATATTTGAGGGCTAACGATGCGATGCTCATTTTCGTCAAAGTTATGTTATAATTTCATAATAATTGTGGGAGTGATTTGTAAAAAAAATATAGAGAGTTAAAGTAAAATTGACGTTTTCATAATACGTTAATTTGATAGATACTAGAAATCATTCAGTACAGCAGAAATTTAAGAGAAATGCAATGAGAACTCCAAAGGAGATAAAGTCAAAGATAGTTCCAACTTAGGGTTCACTAGGCAAAGTGAGACAACTTTATCTTTTAACCTTCGATCTCATCTTCAATGTTTTTAGGGTCTTGATTGGTTTCTCCTCCTCGTAATTCATACACCATTCCATGTGCTTCAGTACCTTCAGCTTGGTTTCCATGGTTTCGATTCTTTAATTCTGGGCAATCACTCTTGTAGTGCCCCTGATTCCCACATTCATGGCAAGTGATGATCCTTTGATTTCTAGTAGCAGTAGGATTCCAACAATCCCTTTTCAAATGGCTGATTTTCTTGCAGTTCGTGCACTTTGCAGTGCATGGGCCATTGTGGTGAAACTTGCACTTGTTGCATAATGGAAGAGTTCCAGCATACTCCTTCCTTTCATCAGTCCCAGCGGCGTAAGCTTGAGCCACATTCTGCCTCTTGGGAAGTTGTTGTTGAGTTTGGTTGTTGTTATCAGATTTCCTCTTGTTTTTAGCTTAGCGTTCAGCCAAAGTACGGATTTTCTTATCCATCAGCTCAGTTTTAAACTCAATTGCATCCTGCATTGTCTTCGGCCTAGACGCCATCACACTCCTATGTATCATGTCGAGAAGACCACCGACATACTTTTCAACCTTATCAGACTCTTCAGGGAACATCCTCCCGCACAACAAAGCGAATTCCTGAAAGCATTGGGTATAACTCACCAAGTCAGTATCCTTCACCTTCAAATCCCAAATCTCTATCTCTAATTCCTTTATCTCATTTCGAGGACAGTATTTGTCGGTCATCATTTTCATTAGTGTTTTCTAGGGCATACCGTAAGCGGCATCATGACCAACTGTACTGACATGAGTGTTCCACCATGTTAAGGCAATTCCATGAAGAGTACAAGTAGCAAACTTGACTAGATTCTCGATTGCATAGTTACTGATATGGAAGACATACTCCATTCTTTCAAACCATTGAGTTAGACCAACAACTCCTTCTGTGCCCTTGAAGTTCAGTTGTTGACATTTGAGGAAGTCACTGTAGGTGCACTCATGAGTGGGGCGCACAGGTCTAACAATACCACTTTCAGAACCTTGGCTTCCATCGCCATTGAGGTTATTGTTTCTTTGAATTTCTTGCTCAACCAAAGCATCAGCCACGCCTCGGGATATCAATGCCCTGATAGCAGCATCAGTTATTGGGGTGGTGGCGGTGGCAGTGGCGGAGGTGGTTCTGGTTGTAAGTGCTTTCCTTGGCTGCATTTTCTTCAAAATCATTGAGTAATAAAATGAAATTAGTTTAGTTCTATAAGCCGTGCTCCAAAGATGAAATGTTGTAGGATGATATGTTCAAGTCGTGACCATTGTGTTACTTGTATTGTTTTGAGGAATGTTCTAGTATTTCTATAAATAACTCTTATATAAATAATTGTAAAATATACGTAATACAATATAAACACGTATATCAATCATGAAAGCATCTAGTATAACCAACTAATGCAACTCAATAATGTATGTATGTCCTGTGAAAAACATTTGTATGATGCAATGTTGTGAAAATGGTTATAGTCCAAGTAAAACCATTTGACCTGGTTCACTATAACCTTGGCTCTATATACCAATCTGTAACACCCCCAAATTGGGTCGCATCAGAATAGTGTCCGAGAGCTTTACTTCATTAGTACTTTTGCACAAGCTATGAGATAACGACCTCTAAATGTGTTGTTTAAAAAGTAATCTTGTATTGTTTAGACTCCAATGCACATCAAGTAAGCCAAACATCTAATTCACCTGAGAAAAACATGCTTAAAAGTGTCAACATAAAGTTGGTGAGTTCATAGGTTTGTTTAAGTATAAATGTTGTACAAAAGATTTGTAAAGTATGTGTGACCATATAACCCTTATAATAGTCACAAAAATGTACGTATGAAAGTTGGACCGCATTTGTTCAAAGTATGCATGATAATTAAAAATATCACAAAATGTTTCAAGTATGTATTGCCAAATGAGTGATTACGATTACTCTAAGTTCATGAAACTAGGGCTCAGACTTGTATGCCATTTTATTCAAGGCACAGTAATTGTTCATGTTTATGTAAGTGTCGTTCTTGCTCTAACATGCTATAACTTTCGTTGGCTCGGTAATGTCAACACTAGTGATAGCTAATCATCAACTTGTAGTTAACAGTTCAATCCGCTTAAGCTAATCCGCAATCATTAGAATGAAAGTCAAGTATGTGTTTACGTCCAAAAATTAAACCAAGTATTGTATCTCATCGTAAGATATGTAAATGAGTATGTAAATCAATTTGTAACGAGTTGTAAATGAACATGTCACGAGTTTGAATCAACCATGTAAATGAATTTGTAACAAGGATGTTTTCACCCCAAAAATATATGTAAAACAAGTAAAACATGGGGCTATAAACTCACCTTGAAGTAGTGGCAAGATAATATCAAATAAGTAAAAACGTCACGCGAATGTCCGAATGCAACCTAAGTAATTATAGGTCGAATGAGTCGAATGTACTTAATGTAAATACCACATCACAAGTTATAATGTTACACCACCAACTAATACTTTTTGTTAAAAACACTTGATTTAACATTTTTATTATTTGTATAATGTTATCGTATAATTAGCTTAATCGTCTTGTAAAATAATATTTATAAAGCTAAAACTCGTATAAATATTATATAAGTGATTCTAAAATGTTTCGTAAAATTTTTGTTGCTATTAAAAGACTTCTTGATGATCTTAGAGTTACTGCTGCTCAGTTAATGCTACTGGAGTATAAGTTACTACTGCTGGTGTTAAAAGTTAATGCTGCTAGTACAAAAGTTACAACTGCTCAAAGATTAAGACTGCTGAAAGAGTTTCTACTGTTAGAGAAAGGATAAAGACAGAAGAAAGGATAAAGATTGTTTGGAGATCAAGATTACTTACGTGATAAGAATTAGCTATTTATAGAATAGATCATAAAGAATATTCTATGTCTTAGGAATATATTGTAAATCGACTAGGACTCTTTGGTGTATAAAAGGAGGTCCTAAGGCATAGAGTTTGCTATCTAGAAAAATATACAAAGTCATATAGTTCATAGCTTCAAGGTTTTGTAACCCTAATACTAGGAGAGTATTCGTATTATTTGTAATAATAATATTGGAGCTTTTATTGTTGAATTATATTGTCTTGTGTTACTGTTTCATTAAGAATTCTTCTAATATTAAAGATTAGATTCAGCATAATCTTTAATACACTTAACAAAGTTTCTACTAATGTTGTGTTGGATTTATCTAATATAACTAAACCTTAAACAAGCTTACGGAATTTGATCTATTAAAGTGGGATCCAACAAGAGGTATTCTACTCCTAGGACAACAAGTGGTATCAGAGCTTGTTGCATTGAAAAACTTTGCTAGAAGATATGGATCAAGACTCTGCACACATGGTGGCTGCATCAAAGGTACATCCAGATGATTGACTATGCTCTATGGTAGGTCATAGAGAATGGTAACTCAGCCCCAAAAACAAAAACTTGTTAAAGGTGTTGAGACTATCTTGCCTCCTTCAACTGTTAAAGAAAAGGCTCAGAAAAGGTTAGAGATGAAAGCCAAAAGCACTTTGATGATGGGCATTCCTAATGAACATCAGTTAAAGTTTAACTCAATCAAGGATGCAAAGTTGCTGTTGGAAGCTACTGAAAAGAGATTTGGGGGTAATGTTGCTACACAGAAAGCTCAAAGAAATCTCTTAAAGTAGCAGTATGAAAACTTCTCTGCTCATAGCTTAGAGACCCTTGATCAAACCTTTGATAGGCTTTAAAAGCTTATGAGTCAGCTGGATATTTTGGGTGGAAACCTTTCACAAAATGATATGAACCTGAAGTTATTAAGAACTTTATCACCAGAATGGAACACACATGCAGTTGTGTGGAGGAATGAACCTGAATTAGAGACAATGAGCATGGATGATCTCTACAACAATCTCAAAGTGTATGAACCTGAACTCAAAGGGGCATCAAGCTCAAGTACAAACAGATAAAACATGGCTTTTGTGTCCTCTAACAACTCAAGTAAGACTAATGAAGCAGTTAATGCTGCTCATGAAGTTTTTACTGCTAGCACTCAAGCTAATGCTGCTAATTCAACAAATGTTGATAACTTGAGTGATGCTGTGATCTGTGCATTCTTTGATAGTTAACCAAGTATTCCTCAACTTGCAAATGAGGACTTACAAAAACTTTATCCAGATGACTTGGAAGAGATGGATTTAAGATGGCAGATGGCCATGTTGACTATGAGGGCAAGAAGGTTCTTGAAGAACACTAGAAGGAAGCTTACTAAAAAATGGTAATGAGACTATTAGGTTTGATAAGTCTAAGGCGGAGTGCTATAACTGCCACAAGAAGGGACATTTTGCCAGGGACTGCATAGCTCCAAGAAACCAAGACAACAGGAACAGGGAAAGCTCAAGAATAAGTGTGCCAGTGGAGATAATTACTTCTAATGCTTTGATATCATGTGATGGTCTTGGTTGATATGACTAGAGTGATCAGGCATAGGAAAGGCCTACTAATTATGCACTCATGGATTACTCATCTTCAAGTTCTGATTTTGAGGTATCTATTTACTCTACCTGTTCAAAATCTTGTCTTGAAATTGTTGAAGTGCATAAATCTCATAATGAACAACTGTTAAAAGATTTGAAGAAATCTCAGTTAATGGCTTTAGCTTATAAGACAGGATTAGAGTCTGTAGAAGAAAAACTTGTAGTTTATAAAAAAATGAGTCTATTTATGAACAAGACATTAAGGAATTAAAACTTGAGATTCATTTAAGAGAAATAGCCATTACAAAACATAGAAAGCACTTGAAAGGGCTCCAACATGAGAAAGATAACATTCAATTTAATGTAGATAAGTTGTAAAATGCATTTAAAAGTTTAAACAAGATAATAGAGTGTCAGATAGTTGACAACTACAAGAAAGGTTTAGGCTATAATGCAGTACCACCTCCCTATATAGGAAATTTTATGCCTTCAACACCTGACTTGTCATTTACTAGCTTATAAGAGTTTACAAGTGAGCCTGTAGTAATTAAGTCTGTAGTTAAGAACAGTGAAGCTAAGACTAGTGAAGTAAAGCCTAAAGCAATTAGGAAGAATAATGGTGCTCCAATTATTGAGGATTGGGTGTCTGATAGTGAGGTAGAAGATGTGCCTTAGGCTAAGATTGAAAAGAATACAATTAAGTCTAGTTTTGCTAAGATAGAGTTTGTCAAACCTAAACAACAAGAAAATACTGCTAGGAAACTGTTAATCATGTTATGCAAAATAGGCAAAACACTCATACTCCTAGAAGCAATCAAAGAAACTGGAATAATATGATGTCTCAAAGATTAGGAAGTAATTTTGAGATGTTTAATAAAGCTTGTTATGTATGTGGAAGTTTTGATCACTTGCGGTAGATTGTAAAAGGGTGAATCAAAAACATGTTTGGAACAATGCTCAAAGGGTGAATCACTAAAATTTTGCTAAAAAGACTCACCCCTGTGCTAAAAAGAACATGGTTCCAAGAGCGGTACTAATGAAGTCTGGCTTAGTATCAGTTAATATTGCTAGACAAGTTAATACTGCTCACACAAAAATAATAGTGAATGCTGCTAGACCAATGTCATATCTTTCTAAAAAGGCACATTTAACTTTTAAGAGGCCCTTTTACAAGAATACAATGTTTAAAAATAGTAATTTTAATTAGAGGGTTAATACTGTTAAGGATAAAAATGTTAATACTGTTAGGGAAAAAGAAGTAGTTAATGTTGTTAAGGGAAATAATGTTAATGCTGTTAAGGCCTCAGCTTGTTGGGTTTGGAAACCAAAGACTAAAGTTTTAGACCATGTTTCTAAACACAACAGTGCATCAATCACCCTAAAAAAGTTTGAAAAAATTGATGCACAAGGCAGATCTAAGTCAGTGATGGCTTGGGTCCCCAAAAGAAACTGATTTTCTTATCTAATGTGCATGGGAAATCACATATGGATTTACAAAAGATCAAGAAGCGATTGATAGTGATGCTTAAAAGACCATGGCACGGGAAACATGTCCTTTCTTACAAACTATGAAGAGATAGTTGGAGGATATGTTGATTTTTTGGTGGGACCCTAAAGGAGGGAATATAAAACATCGCCAGAAAAGGTTACCAGTAAAAACTGGTAATCTAGATTTTGAAAATGTGTATTTTCTAAGAGAGTTAAAGTTTAATATCTTTAGTGTCTTACAAATGTGTTATAAAAAGAATAGTGTTTTTTTATGACACTGAAATGTATGGTTTTATCTCCCAAACTTTATTTTAATTGATTGAAAGTCAAGGTTTTTCTAGAGGTTCTAGAAAGAAATAATATGTATAGTGTTGATTTTAAGAATTGGTTCCTAATAGAGATTTAACCTTTCTCTTTTTGCAAAGCACATCTGATGATCTAAATTTGGCATAAATGGCTAGGTCACTTAATTTTAAAAAAAAAAAGAAAAATAATCCATGGAATAAATTGTTTAAGGGAAAGCTTGTAAGAAGTTTACCTTCTAAACTTTCTGAAATGATCAAACCAATGTTTTGCTTTTGTTTTTTTCCAAATAGGGAAGCAGCACAAAACCTCTTGTAAGTCAATACACACACGAACTCAATCAGTCTTCCTTTACATTTGTTGCATATGGACTTGTTGGAGGTCAACATTTGTAAAAAAATATTATAAAGAAAATGTATTGCCTAGTTGTCACAAATGATTTCAGTAGGTTTACATAGGTTTTATTTCTAGCTACTAAGGATGAGACTAGTGGCATTCTTAAGTCCTTTATAACTGGGATAGAAAATCTAGTAGATCACAAGGTTAAGGTGATTAGATGTAATAATGGGACTGAGTTAAAAAAAAGAGAGATGAATCAGTTTTGTAAGATGAAGGGTATTTTGAGACAATATAGTATGGCTAGAACTCCTCAACAAAATAGAGTTGCTGAGAGGAGAAATAAGACACTAATTGAGGCTGCTAGGACAATGCTAGCTGATTCTAAGTTGCCAACTACTATTTGGACAGAAGTAGTTAATACTGCTTGCTATGTGCAAAATAGAGTGTTAGTAGTTAAGCCTCATAACAAGACCCCATATGAACTTTTTCATGGTAAAACACCAACTTTAAGTTTTATGAGACTAATTGGGTGTCCTGTTACCATTCTTAATACCATAGATTACTTAGGCAAATTTGATGGTAAGGCTGATGAAGGTTTCTTTGTTAGATACTCTCTGAATAGTAAAGCCTTTAGAGTAATCAATTGTAGAACAAGGATAGTGGAAGAAAACTTGCATATTAGGTTTAGTGAGAATACACTTAATGTTGTAGGTAATGGACCAGATTGGCTATTTGATATTAATTCACTAACAAGAACAATGAATTATGAGCCAATTGTTGCAGGTACACAGTCTAATAGTTTTGCAGGTACAAAAGCAAGTGATAATGCAGGTCAAGCTAGAAAGGAGACTGAACCTGTCAAAAATTACATTTTGCTACCATTATGGCCTGCTGATCTACCATTTTCCCAAGATCCAAAGAGTTCTCAAGATGATGGATCCAAACCTTCAAGTGATGATGAGAAGAAGGTTGATGAAGATCCAAGAAAAGATAGTAAAAGTATTGATCAAGAGAAGGATGTTAATGTTAATAGCACTAATAATGTTAATGCTGCTAGCACGAATGAAGTTAATGTTGTTGGTGGAAAAACAAGTATTGAACTTTCAGATGATCCAAATATGCCTGCTTTAGAAGATATAAGCATATTTGACCTCTCAAGAGATAATGAAGATGTTAGTGCAGAGGCTGACATGAACAATTTGGATACAATAATCCAAGTCAATCCTATTCCAACTACAAGAATTTATAAAGATCATTCTCTCAATCAAGTGATTAGAGATTTGTAATCAGCTACACAATCAAGAAACATGTCAAAGAATTTAGAGGAGCATGGGTTTGTTAGTACTATTTAACAAAGAACAAACCATAAAGACCTTCAAACCTGCTTGTTTGCTTGCTTTTTATCACAGGAAGAACCCAAAAAGGTAATTCATGCATTGAAGGATCCAAGCTGGATAGAGGCTATGCAGGAAGAGCTTCTACAATTCAAGTTACAAGAATTTTAGACTTTAGTAGATTTACCAAACGGAAAAAGGGCTATAGGCTCTAAATGGGTTTTCAAGAATAAAAAGGATGAAAGAGGAATTGTGATAAGAAATAAAGCAAGATTGGTTGCTCAAGGGTACATACAAGAAGAAGGGATTGACTATGATGAAGTCTTTGCCCCTGTTGCAAGAATTGAAGCAATTAGGCTATTTTTAGCTTATGCTTCATATAAAGATTTTGTGGTGTATCAAATGGATGTCAAAAGTGCTTTTCTCTATGGGAAGATTGGAGAAGAGGTGTATGTATGTCAACCACCAGGATTTGAAGATCCAGACTTTCTTGATAAAGTATACAAGGTTGAAAAAGCACTGTATGGACTACATTAAGCTCTTAGAGCTTAGTATGAAACCTTGTCAACATATCTGTTGGACAAAGTGTTTCAAAGAGAGAAAATTGACAAAACCTTATTCATCAAAAAGTACAAAGGTGATATTTTGTTGGTCCAAGTTTATGTGGATGATATCATCTTGATTCCAACAAGAAGAGCTATGCATGCATTGAGATTTGAGCATGAGAAATTCGATGAGTTCATAGGGCAAGAACTTACATCATCTTGGATTACAAGAGCATCAGAAGAAGGATGGGATATTTATTAGTCAAGATAAATATGTTGCTGAAATTTTAAAGAAATTTAGGTTTACAGAAGTCAAGACTGCAAGCACACCTATGGAAACTCAAAAGCCTTTGCGCAAGGATAAAGATGGTGAAGAAGTAGATGTTCATATGTATAGGTTAATGATTAGTTCATTGATGTATCTTACATCTTCAAGACCTGACATCATATTTGTAGTGTGTGCCTGTGCTAGATACCAAGTCAATCCAAAGGTTTCACATCTTCATGCTGTGAAAAGGATTTTTAGGTACTTATAATGGGGGGGTGGGGGGACACCAAAAATTGGCATGTTGGTACTAAAAGATTCTCCTTTTTGATCTGGTAGCATGCACTGAATAGTGATTATAGCTCGAGCAAGCAAGGAAAGGAAATCTACAATAAGGTTGTTCAATTCCTAGGAAGTAGATTAATATCATGGCAGTGCAAGAAACAGACAGTGGTTGCAAATTCCACAATAGAAGCTGAATATGTGGCTGCTTCAAGTTGTTGTGGACAAGTGCTTTGGATTCAGAATCAACTACTTGATTATGGGTATAATTTTATGCATACCAAGATCTTTATTGACAATAACAGTACTATTGGCATAATTAAAAATCATGTTTTTCATTCAAAAATAAAGCATATAGAGATTAGACATCATTTTATTAGGGATTGCAATGAAAAAAAGTTGATTCAAATGGTCAAAATCCATACTGACAAGAATGTTGTATATTTACTTACAAAAGCTTTTGATGTAAGTAGGTTTCAATATTTGATTGCTGGTACTAGAATGCTAAATGCTTAAAATCTTTTATCTCTTTATGTTTTTGTAGAGTTTTATATGAATTAGTATTGTTATTCATGTCATTAAAAGTTTCTGCCGCTAAGTATAATTAGTGATGCTGGTTATACTTAATATTACATAGTTAATACTGCTAGTTATACTTAATACAGTTAGGTATAATTAATACTTTGATAATTGTAAAAATGGCTATGGCTTGTATTTTCTTGGTTTTTGGACTAACATTTTGCAGGAAAAGCAAACAAAAGTATTAGATTGAACAGAGTGTACAAGTGAGTAAAAGAATTGAGAGAATTAAGTGAGCATAAAAATAGAAAAAGATATGTGTGATTTAAAAACAGACAGAGTGATTTGGTGAGAAAAAGAATTGAGAGAAATTATTAGTAGAAAAACAGAAAGAGAGTTGAATATATTAAAAATAGACAGAGTGATTTGGTGAGAAAAAGAATTAAGAGAAATGGTGAGTTAAAAAATAGAAAGAGAGTTGAATATATTAAAAACAGACAGCGTGTTTGAAATGGAATTGGAGTTAATGTTGGTGACTCAAAGTTAATGCTGCTAGGCATAAACTTAATACTGCTGGTAAAAGTTAATACTGTTAGGCATAACTTACTACTGCTGGTGAAAGTTAATGCTGCTAGGCATAACTTACTACTCCTGGGTTACTACTGCTAGTTGAAAGATAATGTTGTTGAGGGTATTTTCATAAATACTTCGATTAAGTGTTTCAATCACTCATTTGATCGATTTCATACTTTCGTATACTCTCTATTCCCAAACCCTAACTCAATTTCATCATTTATCATCAAAACCTAACACAATGATGACCCTAAAGTTTACTAATACTCATAACATGGTTGCGTTTTTGGCTAAACCCGCTGAAAGTGAAGGGTTTGAGCAGATTGTGGATATTCTTAATGGACACACTATAAAGTATGCACTAACGATCAATCCTACAATATATACTTCATGCATTGAACAATTTTGGGCTACTGTCAAGGCGAAAACTGTCAATGGGGAAGTACAGTTACATGCCCTAGTGGATGGAAAGAAGATCATCCTTACTGAGTCGATTGTAAGAAGAGATCTTCAACTAGAAGATGCTGAAGGTGTTGATTGTCTACCTATTGCTACCATCTTTGAACAACTTACATTAATGGGGTATGAGAAAATTTCAAAAAAGCTTACTTTCTATAAGGCATTCTTTTCCCTACAATGCAAATTCCTTATTCATACTATTCTAGAATGCTTAAGTTCTAAGACTACTGCATGGAATGAGTTTAGTAACACTATGGCTTCTGCAATTATCTGTCTAGCTACAAACCAGAAGTTTAACTTTTCAAAGTACATTTTTGAAATTATGGTTAAAA
>BQNB010024031.1:0-45000 GCA_026074375.1 Tanacetum coccineum
TTAATGGTTAAGTGTTTTGGGCTTAATGTTGGGCCGGTTTATGGTTTTGTAGACTTAGGGCTTCTTAAACTTAAAAGTTTATGAAAGTCTTGATATAAATTCTTATTAGGTTGCCTCGGCCCATTGGATGGGTGCGGGTTAGCCCATTAAGTATTTCTTTGGTTTCGGCTTCGTCTTTGACTTTTGACTTTGTTGACTTTTTGGTTGACTTTGACTTGACTTTTTCATGCTCTTTCCTTTCCCATGCTCGGTTTTGTCCGTTTTGGCTTGATTTTTGTCCTTTAGTAAATATCCGTTACCTACACAATCATAAATCACAAAACACACAAATACAACGTATTTTGGTATGTTTTTAGTCTTTTAGGCATGTTTTCCTAGGTAAATGGTATGCGTAATTAAGCACATACCACCTACCCTTTTTGTGTTGATCAATTTTGTATATATACGCTTGTGTTTAATTTTATGCTTAGAATCCATGGATGATGATATATGTGGTGATTTTGAGGTTAGATTGTTGATTGGAGATGTTAGTGGACGGAGATAGGTTAGCTGGGTGTATTTTGAAGCTTGTGAGGTGTGAAAAATAGCGTTTGGCGGAGTTTCTAAGTGTCACTTTTACTGCAAAAAGTTTGCGTGTCGAAGGTGAGTCAAAATTTTTAAATTTGATTTTAGTCTTGAGAATATGATAGAGGTCGTCCCTAGCTTTGAAATGGTAGGTCGCACATCCCGTAACTCTTTAAAACGAACGTTTGGCGGCCATTTGAAATTTTGGAAAACCATAAAAGTTCCAATCAGCTCTTGCTGAATTTTTAGCTTACTACAGAAACGAAAAAAAGTATTTTTGTTATTTTATGTCGAGATTCGGGTCTCGGCTAAAACTAAAAAGTTGTCTGAAACGTCGTTTTGCATAAAAAAATGCTTTAGAGTTTGAGTCATGAAAATGTCATCTAGCGGGTTGTTTTGGACGGGTCAGATTTAGGAAATATGTTACAAGAGTCAATATCGGCAAAATTCTTTTAATGGTCAATTAGTGTTTTACCAAATGATTAGGCGTAAACTACATTAACTAAAACGGAAATTTCAACTAATGAACTAGCTTCATACTTTCATTCGTGTCTAAATGTCTTAATCTTGATAATGGGTCAAATGGGTAATTTTGATAAAAGAATATAAAGTTAGTCGATTAGACTTAGAACAGGTATAACGAGAACTAATAAATTAGATGTACACTTCCGGTCGTGTCTAAAGGTCTTGATCCTTTAAAATGGGTATAATGAGTATAGTGAGTTGGAGTTTGGGTGCGTTTGGATGGGTGGGTCGATTGTGGTAAATCCGGAATAGGAATTAGGGCAGAAAACTAAGGATTGGTTCGGCTAAATTGAGGTGTTATAAACTGAGTTTTGACCCAGGAATGTGTTAGACACCGTCCGTAGCTCCGTTTCGATATAAGAATCGGATTCTAACTCCTAAAAACGAATAAGTTATGCCTATTAGAAGTTTGGAAAATGGAATCGCCAAATTCTGCACTAAGCATTTTTGTGCAGAATTTTGGGTCGACTTGTACGCTTAGTAACTTGGTCATTCTAAAAGCTTTTCTGGATTTTCTTGATCCTAAAACTAAACTCGGCGAGTCTACTTTCTAACGAAAGCGGCCTCGCGCATTTTCAATAAATAAAAGTTAGTCAAATTGAATTTACAAGATGGGTTGTCAAAACAGTGAATCTGTCCTAGAATTTTGATTGCAAGAATGTGGTGAGCTGACTGATCAAAACTTAATATTTTTCAATGAAATTTCAACTGCAGCAAGTTCATAATGTGTATGAATTTTGTGAATTTTTCCAGAATTTACTGTAGGGTCTAAGTGGGCCTGCTCATGCCAAACTTTGGCAAGGTTCCAGCAGACCCCGTTTGGAACATGTTGCATTGATGAATTTTTGTAAAATGGTTAGACACATTAAGAATTTTTAGGAAAAATACTGGAACTTGTCAATACATATAGAAGTCTAGAAATGGAAGATGGGCGACCGTTGTGGATATTTGGTATTTATTTAGGCGTCACCAAGTAACTAGTAAAACCGGTGAAATTTCGGAAAATGTAAGTTGTAAGATTATAAGTGGTGTCTTGTTCATGGATTCTTCGACATAAGATTTCTTACATGCCGGCATATGTATTATTATATATTGTTGCAATTTATGCATTTCTTGGAAATTGTAGTCCTTAATACGCGACACCATTATAGGTCGTGATCGAGCACGTTGGATAGACGCCTCACTGCTTTAGAGAGGAGATCTTCACTACTACCGGGACCTCAATAGTCTTGTCGTTTGTTCACTTATGATCTTGTCAGTGGTATAGGACCATTTTTGTATAGATCACTAAACTGTTAGTGCCAGTTAGTAAGGATATACTGCCGGGTGTATTTTTGTCATCTACATAAACACATCAACCTTTTTCTTTTCTTGTTTTTGGAAACCATGTTTGGTGGAATGTACTTGTAACGCGGAACAATGGAGATTACCTTCTGGATATTGGATGTATGATTGGGTAGCGTATGTACTACCCCTGGTTTCATTATAGAGATTATGATCGTTATTACTTCAGCACTTGTGATGGTGCTCGTTGTTCACTTCATGATATATATGTAGAGGTTGTTGTTACATCGAGACACTTGTCGTATCTTAGGAGTATTTTGACTCCTAGTGTGGACAATTCCAGTCAGCGAATATATCCCCCGTTTACCTCATTCGATTGCATTGATTCCTGACTTACTACTTCTTGTACTTGCTATGATCCTTGATCCCAAACCACCTTAATGTCTTTTTATGAACAATTTATTCCAAAAATATACAATAATTTATGAAATGTTTTATCAAATTAAACGCCAAATTGCGTCGATTTTCACAAGACAAAGCAAAAATGTGTTTCCCAAAAATGGATGAACAATAGTTGACGTGTTTCTCAAAATAAAATAAAAAATAATAATAAATAAATAAATAAATATTTCTTTCCCATTTCTATGTCAAATGATTTACTTATTTTCAAGGATAGGTCAAAAACTTTCATCATCATATATGGTGTGTAATAATCAAAAAGTTTTCTTTTGACGAGGACGAATGTATCGTTGCTTGGTCCTCAATTATGCATAGCCTAGCTAACTATGCATAATTCAGGAAGAGCCATGCTATGTCGGATTAATTGTCGCCTTTAAACTAGTGGTTTTAGATAAATGTTTAGGTGGGAACGCTTCTAAATAGTGGATCCTTATGCAAGTAATCCTATTTGATTCGATTTCATAAGAACAAGTCCGAATTTTCTTATGTTCCTTGAAATCTTTTCTTTCGGATGGTGTTGACTTAGTAAGTCACCTTGACCGAATAATTCTGGAAAATATTTCCTTGTGTCATGTGTAACGTGTGAGATCCCATCCAAATCACAATGTTGGTGATGAAATACAAGGAAACCTGATACCGAGCTGAGAAGGAATTTTAACGAGAACAGAAGACTGCCAAAGTGGATGAAAGCTGAGTTCGAGTAACTCCGAGGCTAATGAAAAGGACTTCCCCTACATCAAATGCGCATTACTGTGCTTTCTCTTGTTACAACGATCGATAATTGTAAAGGAATTCATCCTACGACAAAACGAAAATCACTCCGGTGTAACCAATCGATAACCGTAAAAAAGACTTCTCCCACATCAAATGTACCTTACATCATCTTTCTTTTGTTTTTCCGATATATCGAACAACGTCCGTAGAGGAAAGTTTCTTCTACATCAAATTGTGAATCCTCCTTGATGAATAAATCCGTAATCATGAAGAAAACTTCTACCCCCGAAACGTATGTATTCGGTCATCTAATGTTACGAATGAATCCTACACAAGCTCGAGTTGTGAATTCGAGGTGTTTGATTTGTTCCTGTTCTGCCTTGTGAACTCGAATACCAACGTAGAGTGGTGACTCGGATACCAACGTAGAGTCACACAAGGATGGCTCAAAAGGAGAGCCTTCGGCGCGAGAGCCAAGCACAATGGTCGGATCCTACCGAATCATAGTGATGTCGTCCGTCATCATTTTCCGTAGGGAATAAAACGGTACGCGATGGACAGTTGGAGTTTGCCGACTTCGTGGCGGTAGATAAAAGACAATCCCGTTTGCCGTCTCCGTTTATTCAGTTGAGGAATCCTTGTGCTTGACTCGATCCCCTTTGATCGTCGATGGTCAACGGCGGATAGCCATAGTTGAAAATTATGTGCAAAATTTTTGCTTGCTATGTGTTTGTGTGTTATGTGATTTCTAGTCGAGTGGTCGTACATATGTGCGAGCTCGAGGCGTCATTATTATATGACGTCGGATCGGCTGGGTACGCCTACCCATATTATGGTGCTCGCAAAATAAGTCGAGACGATTTAAGGACACACGGAGCGGTCGCGTTTGGTGTGCGAGCTCGAAGTGGTCCCCGCGGGTGGCCGCCAAGCCGGTGACGATCGTGCTTGGGGCACCGTGAAGAATGCACAGAGTTTGATAATATAAGCAAACTTGACCATTTAATAGGGTATGGATCCATGGCTATAAAGCTCATGAGCACATTGTAATATTAAAAATTCTCTTTTTGGGTATGTATCTATGGATATAAAGCCCGTGAGCACCCTGTAACGTTAAAAATCTTTCTGGATATGCATCCATGGCTATCAGGCCCGTGAACATCCTATAACTTTAAAAAATTTTCTTGGGCTGGTCTTAGCCAGAATTATTTGTTGTTAATCATGGCTTGACTATTTAGCAAGCATGGGTTAACGTGATTAAACTGATTGATTGGCATGGATTGGATATTTAGCAAACATTCTGTTATTTGATTATATGTGCTTAATGATAAAGTAACACCCCCAAAATAGGCCGCAGCGGAATATGATGTTCCAGGGGTATTACTTCATAGATCAATAGCAGAAGATATGAGAACGACCTCTATAAGAGTCATTTAAAAATTGATACATTGGATTTCATAAATGGTTCGTTACAAAAGCCCATAGGCTTAACTTGTTTAACTTGTAAAAAGTAAAGATTTCACAACATAACAATATCCCAAAATGTAATGCACGTAAATCTTTATAGTAATATGACTTCAAAAGACGACCATCCAATGTATCCATGACTTGCACCTTATTAACCTAAGAAAACATGTTTAAACTATCAACAATAATGTTGGTGAATTTATAGGTTTATAAATTTAATGAAGCGGATAGCAAGATTTCCCTGTAATAAAGTAACAAATACAATATCACAAAAATGTATTACGATATGCACTAAGCTCATGACACTGAAGCTAAACAATGTACGTATATCAAATACATATAAATGATGGTGCCCAATGTAGATGTTCAACCCATAACATCTATGAGTCCAAATGGTATACATTCGTCGTTTCCGGCCAATCGGTAAACTAGCAAGTGCTACTTGCCCGAACGGTGGTGTTAATCCCAAATAGATCTATTCATAACATTCGCGCTCACATAATGAAATTAACAATTACATATATGCAATTAACAGTTCATGATGAAGGGCATAGTGGGTTATAGCTACATATACAAACATGATCTCATCCCTGAGATTTGATAAATGATTTAAAAAGAGTAAGATGGGGACTATAAACTCACCTCAAGCAATGATAACGGAATAGCAAGTTAGTGGCACGAAAAAGATGCAAATAACTTTATCCACAACCTAAGTAAAAATAATACATATTTACTAGCAGAAAATATAAAGCTAAATACTTTCAATCTCGTCCCTAGTGTGTGCTTGAGCTCCATTTAAAATAATGATGTTTAAAAAAATAAGTTTTTATGCTTAAGTGGTCAAATTTATTTGGTAAATGAGTTCAAAATATAAACACGCAACTTACGATATTGGACATTTTGGAAACTAGGTCACATATACTTTAAAATGTTAGTTTAGTTCAGCCCTTGGTTTGGTCTCTAAGTGTGTCAAATAATTAGACGAAATAGTGACGTTTAACAAATCGAACAAGTGTAATTATAATTTAGTTTTACTATTTGACAGTTTGGAGTTTTACAATATGTTTATAGATTCGTTAATTAACTGTAAGGAAAACTAAAAATACATTCGACATCTCGGCCAGGTCATCTACAAATTTTGTCTTTTAAGTTTTGTCCAACGAGGTCATTTAAAGGGTTCAAAACGGGGCTAAAGGTATGCGTGTCGCAAGGTATGGCAGTTTTCAGACATAGAAAAATATTTGAGTTTTATTGCCGAGCATGTTGCTTGACAGCGAGGTCAGTGGTTATGGCCTCATTTAGCGACTATAACTTTGTACCCAACGATTAAGGATAGAGATGAAATATCCTAATAAACTAGGACATGTCGGCTTTAATCTATCCATTATAAGTTTAGTGTGTTGGGGTCGTTATCAGGGTCAAAAGTAGGGCAAAAAGTCAGTGTACGCACCAGCAGTCATGACTTCTTGCACACTAGGTATTCGACATATTGTCAACACCTGTGACGAACAACCATTTTCAAATGCAAATTACGAGTTGGTTTCTAAACGAAAATGGCTGGTTTTTATTTCTAAGTAAAGATGGCACTACATGCTTCAATTAACAGTATTTGGTTCGTATTATCATTAGGTATAAACATCACAATAAATTGAGAAAAACGCCTCGCTGGTCGTTTACAAAATAGTGGAAAAAAATAGCAGTTTTCATGCCTAATTTTTGAGGACATTTCTAAACTTCCTTCATTTCTTGACGAAAACACGTGATTCAGGGACAAAACAATTTCTACATGACCTACTTACGAAAATAATCAAGTTTTGATTTTATACACAACTCCTAGTGGCCGAATAATGTACTTAAAATTACAAGTGTGGGCTGCGTTCTTTTGTTTTAAAAGTTTAGTATATGTTTTTTTGTGTTACTTAGCCAACGAGCCCAAGCCACAATGGCTGCCATTCCATGCCTATAACCCTCGCATAATCATGGCCCATGTTTCACTAATCACATACAAGTTTTATGCGGTTTTACTATACATTCGACATATATCAGGAAGTGAACAAAGTAGGTTTTGTTTTTAACAAATTTTCAAGCACACAACTAAGACATACAAATTGCATAATAAATATAATAGCAAGAAGTGATTTGCTCACAAAAGGTAGGGATAAATGCGTAGAAGACTTGACCCAAAAACGACTATGAATGCTCGACCTTTTTACCCTTTACGTATACAAACCAAACACCCTAACCAATACCCAACCGTGACTGTTTGCACCCCTTGTGACCACGTACACTAACGTTTCTCGCTTGTCTTGGTGTGGTCGACTCGTAAGAGGAACGAACCCAAAGAAACCTAATTAGGGTTTCTAGGGTTATAGTAAAAGATGATTGCGTGAAGTTTTATGGGCTGTAAAGTGTTTAAAGTTAGATCTAAACAAGGGCAGGAGACAAGGAGACCCAAGGTGTAAATTAATGAATTTGATGGTGTGGTATTTCCTGTGGATATTTTCTTATTCTGAGTTTGCAATGAGAAATGCCAATTCTTTATGTAGCACACATAATATGCAGGCATAGTTATTCCATTGAAAGACACTTTTGTCCTTGTGTAATAAATACCATATAAGGAAAAGCTCTTTGTTGACTTATACATGGTCAAGTGTATAGTGATGAAAAGGTTGGATACTGGTTGTATCCGAAGGAGCAAATAAGAGAAAATCAATCTAGAATTCACAGTGGGGTTTTTAAGTTTTAAAAAAAGGGACTTTTGGCTTTAATACATTGGGTAAATAGTATTATATTAATGGAATGGGAATATTATCTACATCTTTTCTAATCGAATATATCTGGTTTTAGGATTTGGAAACAAAAGTGTACGTGACTCTTTGCTAGATTGTAGGGTAGCTCATTTGTTTCTTGTATGAGATTTATTGCTTAAACAGTCTTATTGCTTGCATCATTTGAGGACCAATAAAGAAATATAAGTCTTGCTCTAATTTATGTATTAGAATTTACACTAAGTGGTAAAAAAACAAAGAATATAATGTATTCATTTTTGGATAACTAAGTTGTAGTGAGACTGATAACTAGATTTCTAGTAAAACGTAGTACTAATCCCATTATTACATTCTTGATTAAATTTACTTATTAAAATTTAACTAGACGATTTAAATAAGAAAAGGTAAACACGCAAAACTCTATAAATAAAGAAATAATGGAATAATTGAAATCGTAACATGACCTGATAAACAATGGGAAATTATAGACTTTCCTTCCTTTCCCCGTTAAATGATCCTTTGTCCTCAAGTCATCAGACGCTAACACTTGAACAACGTGCGGTCCTTGGTGAAGAGATTTTAGGTATTTATGCTTGAATTGAATGCTATCACCGTTCCCAGATAAAATCAGGACCTCTTTTAGAGTTCCATCTAACCTTAATGATGGGAACAAGGCAAATCTCTTCAATTGGTTTGATTTCATGATCATAACTTCTACACAGGTTCTTCCCAAAGAGGAGCTTGTCCAACCACACACGTAGCTCTTCCAACTGAATCACAAGTGATTCATCGGACATAAACTTCTTTAGATTTGACACGTGGAACGTTTTATAAACTCGGCTTAATTGTTGTGGTAGCTTAAGTTTATAGGCAACAGTTCCGACTCTCTCGATCACCTTGAAAGGAACGACAAACATAGGGTTTAACTTCCCCCATTTGCCAAAACGCACAACTCCTTTCCAAGGTGAAACTTTTAACATGACCCTGTCACCAACTTGGAATACCGTTGGTTTACGTCTAATGTTTGCATAGCTGTTTTGGGGGGTCGTGCCACGAGCGCTGGATTCTGCTTTTGATTTGGACGATCTTCTTGGTAGTTTCATGAATTATTGTAGGACCAGTAAGCTAAGCATCTCCAACTTCTGCCCAACACACTAGTGATCAAAAATTTCGCCCATATAGTGCCTCGAATGATGCAGCCTTTATGCTGGTTTGGTAACTGTTATTGTAAGAGAATTCCACTAGCGGTAAATGTCTATCCCAATTCTTTCCAAAGTCTAACACGCAAGCGCGTAACATGTCTTCCAAAGTTTGGATAGTTCTTTCACTTTGACTATCAGTTTCGGGATGATAGGCCATGCTCATGTCCAATCGAGTTCCCAATGCCTTATTAAGTGCCTTCCAGAATAGTAATGTGAATCTACCATCACGATCAGAGATAATAGAAACAGACACACCATGTCGGGTGACTACTTCCTTCATGTAAAGCTTCATTAACTTCTTTATTGGATTCGTGTCCCTCATTGGTAGGAAGTGAGTAGATTTGGTAAGACGATCAACGATCACCCAAATGGTATCATAATTGTTTGTCGTCTTGGGGAGTTTAGTGATGAAATCCATGGTGATCTTCTCCCACTTCCATTCTAGAATCTCTGGTTGGACTAGCAAACCAGAAGGTTTTTGATCTTCTGCCTTGACTTTAGAACAAGTCAGACACTTGCTAACATAAGTGGCAATATTCGCCTTCATGTTAGGCTACCAATACAACTGCTTCAAGTCTTGGTACATCTTATCTAAACCCGGATGAATAGAATATTTTGACTTATGAGACTCATGCATGACTAGAGTCCTTAAGTCTCCATAACATAATAACCAACTCCTGTTATTTAAACATAGAGTTCCACCTACACGGGGTTTCAATCTTTCCTTTGTAAGGTCTTGTCAGAGCATACCTCCAACATCTTCAGCAGTGAGGTTTTCAGGTTTTAATGCTTCGGTTTTCAAGCTAATATTCATGACTAAGGCTCGGACCCTTAAAGGTTTAACCCTTTCTTTTCTGCTTAATGCATCAGCAACTACGTTTGCCTTCCCCGGGTGGTAACGGATTTCATAATTGTAGTCGCTAAGAAGCTCCAACCATCATCGTTGTCTCATGTTCAAATCTTTTTGGTCAAGGATATGTTGTAAGCTCTTGTGGTCGGTGAATACAGTACACTTTGTCCCGTATAAGTAATGTCTCCACATCTTAAGGGCAAATACTAAAGCTCTGAGCTCCAGATCATGAGTTGTGTAGTTTTTCTCATGGATCTTCAGTTGTCAAGAAGCATAGGCTATAACTTTCTCGTTTTGCATAAGAACGACACCCAAACCCTTATGCGACGTATCATAATAAACCATGTAGTTTTCTGATCCTTTAGGCAAGGCCAAAATGGGTGTGCTACACAGCTTTTGTTTAATCAATTGAAATGCAGTTTCCTCCTTTTCTCCCCAGTCGAACTTTACATTCTTCTGAGTTAGTTTTGTCATGGACTTTGCGATCTTGGAGAAACCTTCAACGAATCTTCTGTAATAACCGACGAGTCCTAAAAATTAGCGGATCTCTGTTGGACTCTTAGGAGATGCCCAATCTTTAATTGACTCAATCTTTGCAGGATCTACATGGATGCCTTTGCTATCTGTCACATGGCTGAGAAATTGCACCTTTGGAATCCAGAACTCACACTTAGAGAATTTAGCGTACAACTCCTCTTTCTTAAGTAATTTCAAGATTAGCTTGAGATGCACTTCATGCTCTTCCTTATTCTTTGAATAAATTAGCATGTCATCAATAAAAACAATCACAAACTTATCCAAGTACGGCTTACACACCAGGTTCATGAGGTTCATAAATACCGCGGGTGCGTTTGTCAAACCAAAAGGCATCACTTGAAATTCATAATGGCTATAAGGTATCCTAAATGCGGTCTTTGGAATATCTTCCTCGCGAACCCTCAATTGGTGGTAACCTGATCGTAGGTCAATCTTCGAGTAGACACTCGACCCTTGAAGTTGATCGAACAAGTCATTGATTCTAGGTAGTGGATACGTTTCTTCACCGTTAACTTGTTCAGTTCATGATAATCGATGCACATACAAAACGATCCATGTTTCTTCTTGACAAACAAGATCGGGGCTCCCTAGGGTGAAGAGTTAGGTCTTATAAAGCCTTTGTCGGATAGTTCTTGAAGTTGTTCTGCTAGTTCTTTCATTTTGGATGGTGCCAACCGATAAGGCACCCGTGCTATAGGTGCAGCACCTGGTACAAAATCAATTTGGAATTCTACTTGTCGAGCTGGTGGAATACCCGACAAGTCTTTAGGAAAAACTTCAAGAAAGTCTTTGCCAATCGGCACGTCCTCAAGTCGCTTCCCCTCCGACTTGTCCTTGGCTTCCTTCGTGGTAATGTGTGCCAAAAAGACATCACATCCCTTTGATAAATACTCTTGTACCCTAGTGCACGAGATGATATTTAGTCAGGATTCTTTCCTTTGATTGCTTCCATTGCCTTGAATAATTAACGTATCTTTTCCGAAAGGAACACATACGATCTTCTCGTCACAGATGATCACACCATGATACTTTGTTAACCAATCCATCCCGATAATGACATCAAAACTACCGAGCGGGACTGGTATCAAGTCGATGTTGAAAGGATGATTCATGAAATTTAGAGTACAACCTCGAAATCTGGGGTTACCTAATCAATGTATTTTCTCATCGGCTAATTCTACGTCATAATGGTTTTCTAATGTAGTGGGGGTTATGTTAATCGAGGCACTAAAGGTAGCAAATACAAAGCTCCTATCCGTACCAGTATCAAACAAAACTGTAGCATAACGGTTGTTGAGAAGAAACGTACCCGTGATGACGTTAGAGTCCGGGCTAGCATCTCTTCCCCCCAAAGCATAAGCTCTTCTTTAAGCTATGCCATTCCCATGGTTCTTCAGTTTTAGGCAATTCCTCTTCATATGACAGGTGTTACCATATTCATAGCATGCCCATGCCTTTTAATTATTGTTGTTGTTGTTGATGGTATTGACTCGACAATCAGTGGTAATTGCACTTGGTGCATAGGCCATACTTGGGTGCACATTGCCTAGTGTGATAGTAATTGCACTTGGTGCATAGAGGTAGGTACCCAATATAAACCTTCTTTTCACTTGGTGCATAGAGGTAGGTACCCAATATAGACCTTCTTTTCACCAAGGCCATTAGTGTACGCACCAAGCTACATTTTGCTTCTTGTAAATGTTTGTTGTTGTTTATTGTTTCTTGAACGAATCATCGGCCTTCATCTTGTTTTCATTATGCCTTTCTGCATAATTGTGGAGTTTCTGATCCATCAAGTCGTTGGCCAACTCGATAGCATCATCAAGATTTTTGGGTCTTGTAGACATGACATTCCCATGAATGTTATCAGGGAGTCCACTAATGTACTTTTCAACCTTTTCGGTCTCATCGGCAAGGAATTTGGTGCACATCAAGGCTAGTTCTTGGAAACGCTGAGTATAAGCTGCAACATCGTTTCCCCTAATCTTAAGATTCCATAGTTTAATTTCAAATTTCTTGAATTTGCCTTTTGGACAATAATTGTTTGTCAATTTCTTCTTGAGAGTCCCCCAAGTCATAGCATAGGAAGCATCATAACCTAAAGTTCTCACATGACCATTCCACCAGGTTAGTGCAGCACCCAGCAGAGTGTAGGTAGCAAACTTCACTTCATTTTTGACGGTATAACCACTAATGTGGAATACTGATTCCATCTTTTTGAACCATTGAGACAAGCCAACAACGCCTTCAGTTCCCTTGAAGTTCAAGGGTTGGCATTTCATGAAGTCGAAGTAGGAACAGAGACGTGCATGTTGCACAGGCCTTCTGATTCCTCCTCCTGGACTTTGGCTTCCGTCATCCTGAGTATGGGTAGAGTTTCTTTGGATTTCCTGATCAATCATAACTTGAATGGATTCTGGAGTCCAGGCATCATTTGTTCCTTGTCTTGTTACAAGCATGATTCTACTAAATCACAAGAATACAATGTGCGTAAGATAAAATCACAATGTTGATACAATGGTTATAATGATGATAATTAAACCACAATATAATAGAGAATGAATAAATAATAAATGATGTCAACCATATCATAAAACATCAACATTTCATAACATAATGTCGAATCATACATGATTTGTTTTGATACAAAATGACCATTAATGATCTATTAAAGAAAATGAAAATACGATCCTAGAGTCTATTAGCTGGGAGTTACCCATACAACTTAATAACCCTAAACAAGATAGCTAGAAATGAAAAGTACAACTAGCAGCTACTACCGGTGTCCTCCACCGTATCAATCTAAACTCTAGCCCTCCTAGTACATGGTACTCTCATGTGGTCCTGACTACAACGATTCCCCCCCACCTTGCGTCTGGTGCTCTTTACTTACTTGCTACCATGTTGACTCTTATCTTCTTGCTTTCGTTTTCTCTGCTAGCAACTTTGCTAGGCTTGCTTACTTTCCCCCCATACTACTTAAATCTCTCTTTTCTGGTGCTGTAATCTCCATGCTGGTCTGTGCTTTAACTTTCTTCTCCTATTTAATTTCTCGCTCTTCTCTGTTGCTCTCTAGACGCTCTCAAATCATCAATCTACTTGCTTATTACTTCTAAGATGCTAACCTTATCTGCCTACTTTTCGATTTCTAATTATTTTTCTAACTCTTAACTAACCTACTCTCTTTGCTTGGTGCTGTATCTTTTTGGTGCCTACTTTCTTGGAACTCGTCTGTCTTACTTATTATACTTTGCACTCATTGCTTTTAAATGCTTCTTATTTCTGCCTGCTTTCTACTTTTCACTCTAGCTCTCAACTTGCTTTGCTGTCCCTGTTAATACTGCCACTATCTCTACTAGTTTTATTAGTCTATCTTATGCTTGACACTAGTCTCCTGCTAACTTAATAAAGCACTAACTACATCCTGACTCATGCTGTCTTCTTCTTCCTTCAGATTTCATATCTTTTACTATAGAAGGCTTTCTTAGAAAGGGGTGCTATAACTCTGCTCTACAACCTATTCTATTCTAATTACTTTTGCTATAATTACCCACTGCTCATACGTTACTTCTTGCTCTAACTAGTTGCTGCTGAAATTAATGCTATCACCACACGGGGCTCGTTCTAAGTGCTTACTTCTCAACTTCTTGTGCTACTACTTCTCTCCTCTTGCTACTTAGCATGGCTCTCACCTGCTAACTAAAATTTCTTTTCAAAGAGTCTCTTAGCAGATTTGCTTACTTGTGCAAATTTCTGCTGTTTAATCTTCTGCTTTCTTCTAGCTTCTCTGTTTTTTATCGGAATGTGCTTCTTTTGAACTTCCTATTATTATGTCTGAACTTAATGTCTGGTGCTGTAACTTGCTAAGTGCTATTCTAGTATTTTTTTCATGCTACTGCTCTCTAGATATTATCTATCATACTTTTCTTCTATCCTAAGCTCATAACACTTCTCTTATCTTATCTCTACTCTGCCTGCTCATACTCTATTAATAATTCTTTATATACTCTCACTAAGCTTTTAGCAACTTATCCTAATTACCTTATCAATGCTCTAATTTCTTCTGCATGCAGGTGCTTAAAAGACTATCACTTTTGTATCTCATGCTTACTCTCTGGTGCCGTCTCTCTTGTGAGCTGCAATTACTCTACCTTCTACTTTACTTATCCTGTATTGCTTAGACTTCGTAATTAACTGGTGCTAGGTGCCTCTTGCCTCTCTTTAGCTTTAGTGCTCTAGTGTTATCTTTCTTGTCTGTCTTAGCTCATTGCTATCACTCTCTCTTTCCTACTAGTAACTTCTTATTCACCTCTGTTTCTCTCCTCTCTATGAATCTACAACTATAATCTTAGCTAGCTTATGCTGTTTCCCTTTATGCTTACAAGTATCTAATCTCATTCTCTCTACATTAATGTCTGGTGCTTGTCTACATAAGGTGCTGATTCTAAGAAGATTCTCTATCTCAGCTCTTCTATCTGCTACCTCCCCCCCTTCCAACTTCTCAGCTCCTAATCTAATCTTGGCCCTGGTTGCAATATTAGCATTTTATCTCTTACTACTTCTTCCTCTTATAATCTTCATAATCTAACTTTTATTAGCTCTACTCTTCTTATGCTCTTAAACTTTCTTCATTAACTAGACTCTCTATTCTTTTAGTTTTATAGCTCTGCTAATGCTAAGTTCTACTCTTTTACTCTCTCTACCTATCTCATACTACCAACTTACAGACTCTCTGGTGCTGCTACTAGCTAAACTTCTCTAGTGTTCGTTCTCTTTACTTACTCTCTGCTACTCTCTCTATACTGGTGCTCTTTACTGTTTGCATTTCTGGCTTGGGTTTTATTTTCCAGCTAGCTTAACTCATTTATGAGCAACCTGAATTAACATCGTTGCTTTTAGCTTGCTACTCCTTGCTCATTCTGCTATTGCTACTTTTTATTGTTGCCCTTGTTCGTTCTCTTACTTGCTCAATAGCGTTTGCTCTATACTACTTGCTGCTAGATCTTAACTCTCTTGCTATTCTCTTTGCTCTATGCATATCACACCTTTTTTGCTGCTTCGTATTGCTCTACTACTCTTCGTGCTCTAGACTGTTCCATCCTCTTAGCTAATGCTCTATTCCCTTGACACTTGCTCTCTTTGGTGCTCACTCTCTACTGTGCATTGTTCTTGCTACGCTTATACTAATCTCTCTCACTTAGGGCTTGCTTACATTATAGACTTTATAGCTCCTAAATCTCTTGCTTAATGCTGCTAACTCCTCTAGTGCTTGCTTGCTAAATTCGCTCTTTGTACTAACCCTCATTCAACTTTACATGCTTCTCTTATATAGTTGTCCTCTTCAACTATCTTTTGCACAATCCTCTACTCTCTACCCTGCTTGCTTTACTTGCCCTCTCTCTTTTTAATGCTATCATGAATTAACTCTATGCTCATTTCTATCTTTTCTCTATTACATTTTCTCTTACTGTCTCTTGTCAACTACTCTTATTGCTTTCTGGTGCTTTTCTTTGCTCGCTAACTTCTCTACTGCTTTCTTCCTTCTTATAACTTCTTTGCTCCTTCCTCACTGCTCTTAAACTTTCTCTTTTCATCAATTTGCTTACTCTTCTCTTGAGTATCTCTCCTCATACTTTATTTCCTCTTTTTCTACAGATTGCTATACTTTTATTAATGCCTACTTTACAATCTCTAACTTCTTGTAACTACTCCACCCTCGATTTCCAAGGAGTCTTGAAGAAAAATTACTCTACTTTATTACTTATTCTTTTGCAACACATCCTACCTACTTATCTAACACATCATAACCTAGCATTCTTCTCTACTAACATTCTGCTATAATAGCTCGTTCTGTTTCGCCTGCCTGACTTTGCTTTGATTACTAAACTATGAGTATGGCGGGCTCTTTATTAATTATATTTCTTAACCTATTAACCGGAGCTCGCTACGCATGAACATTGAATCTCTAATATCATTTACTCTCTGGCTCTCTCTTCTCGCTATCTATCTCTCTTGGCTGTCAAGCCCCTCTATACCGACTCATGTAAGTCACTCCATTGTCTCAATGTCATGCCAATAATGCCCATCTTATTCCGAGCCTCGAAACTAAGTTAAGCATGGCGTACCTCACGCTACCTGGTCCGAAAGTATTCTCAGCCTCTCACAACATCAATCTCGAGTCTAATGTCTATGCTGTCGGTCTGAGCGTTTAGAAGTTGTGTATAGAAATCCTCACTCTCTCGCCTGCGAACCTGTGTCTGGTAGCTGACCCTCAAGTTGACTTCCTTAATGGAAGTCATCATCTTATGCTCAGAAGCCTGTAAAGCTCTAACATAACCAACATCCTCTGCTCTGTCAGCAGCTCTAGCAATAGTCCAGGCATCATGACCAGGACTATGAATCAAACCCTGTCCTGCCTCAATAGTATCAACAAAATCATACTGACCTCTAGGTGCTCTAGCAGCAGTAGAATTCTTTGCTACATCACACCCAGGTGGGGGAGCAGTAAGTATAAATCTCCTTAGAGGTGGCATGTCCTCCTCAAGGATGCCATCTCTCATACAGATCATGGCTGCCCTATGACCTAGTTGTTGCCTATCATAGGCATGTGCTGGTGTTTGGTATTGTAAATGGAGTGATCCAACAGCAAATGCAATAAATAATCCTGGGTTGCAAGCGGCCATGTGTTGGCAAGGTCCTGGCAGATATCCTCCGTCCCTCTAAAGACTAACTGCGCTAGGTGGTGGTCGTGTAGCAGTAGTCTCATCTCCCTCGAATGGCTCAGTTTCATCAGAACCCTAAAAGGGCTCCTCCTCCCTAGTATCCTCATCCTGTTGCTTATGCTCCTCATCGGGATCCTCCTCAGACTCCTCATTATCATCCTCGGGATCACGCTCCTTGCTGGGATCCTCCTCGGGATCCTCATCATTGTCCTCGTCGGGATCCTCGTCGCCATCCTCAGGCTTATCTGGATAGTCAATAGAATTCGCATCAGTATCCTCCTCTATCAAATCAATTCACAATGTATCCAGTTGAAACATCACCGTGAAGCATCCTCAGCATAAGGCTGATCCTCGACCTGATGTAATCATTTGATGGTACATGGTACTCCGGGTTCTCTAGCTTCGGATGGTATACCGGTACATGCTCGTCCAACTCCATGGGGTTAGGTGCATAAGTATGGTGACCAAATCGAGGGTAGGATTCATGAATATAACGCACACGAATACTTCAGAGTGTGGAAGCCTGCCCTTGTTAGGCAACCTCCTTGTAGGGGTCCATCTTCGGAAGCTCGCTGGCATTCACAAGTGGAATACCCCATGATTGTCCATTCAAATTAGAGGATATGGATGTATAGGTGACTACAAACGATGCATTATCAGATGACATGTAACCATAATATAAACTTGTATAATATATTATATAAGACTAGCAGTAATATACGTAATGTAATATTAACACGTATATAACCTATGTAAGCACTTAGTATAATCAACTAATGCTAAAATGATGCATGACATGTAAACATGTATATTAGATGCAAACTAGATGCAACACTACCCGTTTGCATGTATGTCCTTTTAAAAACTTTTGAATAACCGCAATGTTGAAAAACGGTAATAGTGATCAATTAAAAAAAATAATTGACCTGGTCTCTATAACCTTTTTGCTCTGATACAAACTATAACACCCCTAAAATGGGCCCGCAGAGGAATATGATGTTCTGGGGGTATTACTTCATAGATCAATAGCACAAGATATGAGAACGACCTCTATAAGAGTCGTTTAAATAATGATACATTGGATTTCATAAATGGTTCGTTACAAAAGCCCATAGGCTTAACTTGTTTAACTTGAAAAATGTAAAGATTTCACAACATAACAATATCCTTAAGCTAAAGACGCGAAACGTGTAAAGTTTATGTAAATATGAAAAATAAAAGTACGACATAAAAATATATATGTAAGATGGTCAAAATATATAAAACATGTAGACTAAACATAGTCTAGAGTTTGGTTTATATTTAATGTATGCGTTAGGATGTACGCGAGATAACCTATCCGGTTACCCGTAAAAGTTTAATTTACGCCAAATTAAAAATATATAGTAAAAGAATGAGGTTAAATAATAACAAAAAAAAAGAATTGTTGGTCAAAGGCACGCTCGTAATCGAGGTTAAAATAAAAAGATAAATTAAGCCCAAAATGACCCGATAAGCACAAAATAATTTACATAAGTAAATTTAGTCAAAACATTATAAAAACACTAATAGTTGTTAGCCTGAGCTTGACGGTTGTCACATTAGATATGTTTTGAGAATAGTTGGGATTAATTACTACAACCTGGATAACATACCTCTCAGATGATTTGGGACTGATTCGGAATCGCAAGGAGTATTGGATAGACTATATATGCATATTCAAGTCTATCGACCTTAGAAACCACTAATGAAATGTTGGGATTAAAAGACTTCTTGATGATCTTAGAGTTACTTGTAACACCCCCAAAATGGGCCACAACGGAATATGATGTTCCGGGGGTATTACTTCATAGATCAATAACACAAGATATGACAACGACCTCTAAAAGAGTCGTTTAAAAACTGATACATTGGATTTCATGAATTGTTTGTTACAAAAGCCCATAGGCTTAACTTGTTCAACTTGAAAAAGTAAAGATTTCATAATATAAACACGCAACTTACGATATTAGACATTTTGGAAACTAGGTCACATATACTTTAAAATGTTAGTTTAGTTCAGCCCTAGGTTTGGTCTCTAAGTGTGTCAAATAACTAGACGAAATAGTGACGTTTAACAAATCGAAAATGGCCTCAGTTTGCGACTTCGTTACCCAATGTTAGGACGAGATGAAAATACCTTAATAAACTAGGACATGTTGGCTTTAATTGATCCTTTATATGTTTAGTGTGTCGGGGTCGTTATCGGGGTCAAAAGTAGGGCAAAAAGTCGGTGTACGCACCAGCAGTCACGACTACTTGCACACTAGGTGTTCGACATATTGTCAACACCTGTGATGAACAGCCATTTTCAAATGCAAATTACGAGTTGGTTTCTAAACGAAAATGACTGGTTTTTATATCTAAGTAAAGATGGCACTACAGGCTTCAATTAACAGTTTTTTGGTTCGTATTATCATTAGGTACAAACGTCACAATAAATTGAGAAAAACGCCTCGCTGGTCGTTTACAAAACAGTGGAAAAATAGCAGTTTTCACGCCTAGTTTTGAGACCTTTTAACTTCTTCATTTCTTGACGAAAACTAGTGATTTCAGGGGCAAAACAATTACTACATGACCTACTTATGAAAATAATCAAGTTTCAATTTTATACACAACTCTTAGTGGCCGAATAATGTACTCAAAATTCCAAGTGTGGGTTGCGTTCTTTTGTTTTAAAAGTTTAATATATGTGTTTTCGTGTTACTTAGCCAACGAGCCCAAGCCAAAATGGCTTCCATTCCACGCCTATAACCCTCGCTTAATCATGGCCCATGTTTCACTAATCACTTACAAGTTTTATGGGGTTTTACTATATATTCGACATATATAAGGAAGTGAACAAAGTAGGTTTTGTTTTTAACAAATTTTCAAGCACACAACTAAGACACACAAATTGCATAATAAAGATAATAGCAAGAAGTGATTTGCTCACAAAAGGTAGGGATGAATGCGTAGAAGACTTGGCCCAAAAATGACTATGAATGCTCGACCTTTGTTTACTCTTCACGTATACAAACCAAACACCCAAACCAATACCCAACCGCGACTGTTTGCACCCCTTGTGACCACGTACACGAACGTTGCTCGCTTGTCTTGGTGTGGTCGACTCGTAAAAGGAACGAACCCAAAGAAACCTAATTAGGGTTTCTTGGAGTTTTAAGGTTTCTAGGGTTATAGTGAAAGATGATTGTGTAAAGTTTTGTGGGCTGTATGTGTGTTTAAGTGGATCGAAACAAGGGCAGGAGGACAAGGAGACCCAAGGTGTGATTTATGAATTTGATGGTGTGGTAGTTCCTGTGTTTTTCTTATCTGAGTTTGCAAAGGGAAATGCAAGTCTTTATGTACTCACATAATATTGCAGGCATAGTGTTTCCATTGAAGATCACGTTACCTTGTTAATCCATATAAGGTAAAGCATCTTTGGGGTTTATAAATGGTAAAGGCATAGTGTTTTAAAGGGGTTTACTATTTGGAACGCGGGGAAGGCAGAAGCAGGAAAAGATAGCCATATTTCACGTGGGTTTTGAAAGTGTACGAAAAGAGGATTTGGGCTTTATACATTGGGTAATAGGGTTATATTGGGATGGGATATTTGTACGTCTTTTCTAATCGAATATCACTGGTCTTAGGATTTGGAAACAAAAGTGTACGTGACTCTTTGCTATATTGTAGGGAAGATCATTTGTATCTTGTATGAGATTTATTGCTTAAGGAGTTTTATTTCTTGCATCATTTAAGGACTAAGAAAGAAATATAAGTCTTGCTCTAATATATGTATTAGAATTCACACTAAGTGGTGAAAAAGCAAAGAATAGAATGTACTCATTTTTCGATAACTAAGTTGTAGTGAGACTGATAACTAAATTTCTAGTGAAACGTAGTACTAATCCCGTTATTAACATTCTTGATTAAATTTACTTCTTAAAATTTAACTAGACGATTTAAATAAAAAAAGTAAACACGCAAAACTCTATAAATAAAGAAATAATGGAATAATTGAAATCGTAACATGACCTAAAAAACACGGTGTGTTATTGTCTTCCCTCGTTAAATGAGCCTTGTCCTCAAGGCTTAAGACGCGACACTTGACGTTGGTGCGGTCTTGGCGAAGAGATGTGGGTATTTTTGCTTGAATTGATCCTTATGTTCACAGGTAAACTTAGGACCTCGTTTAGAGTTCCATCTAACCTTAATGATGGGAATGCGACTTCTCTTCAATTGTTTGATTTCACGATCCATAACTTCTACTGGTTCTTCCACAAAGTGGAGTTTGTCATCAACACGTAGTTCTTCCAATGGAATCACAAGTGATTCATCGGACAAACACTTCTTCAGATTTGACACGTGGAACGTGTTGTGAACTCGGCTTAATTGTGGTGGTAGCTCAAGTTTATATGAAATAGTTCCGACTCTTTCGATCACCTTGAAAGGGCCGACATACCTAGGGTTTAACTTCCCCCGTTTGCTAAAACGCACAACCCCTTTACAAGGTAAAACTTTTAACATGACTCTGTCGCCAACTTGAAACTCTAACGATTTACGTCTAATGTTAGCATAGCTCTTCTGTCGGTCACGAGCGGCTTGGATTCTGCTTTTGATTTGGACGATCTTCTCGGTGGTTTCATGAATTATTGCAGGACCAGTAAGCTGAGCATCTCTAACATCTGACCAACACACAGGTGATCGATACTTTCACTCATACAGTGCCTCGAATGGTGTAGCCTTTATGCTGGTATGGTAACTGTTGTTGTAAGAGAACTCCACTAACGGTAAATGTCTATCCCAACTCTTTCTAAAATCTAACACGCAAGCGCGTAACATGTCTTCCAAGGTTTGGATGGTCCTTTCACTTTGACCGTCAGTTTTGGGATGACAGGCCGTGCTCATGTCCAATCGAGTTCCCAAAGCCTTATGAAGTGCTTTCCGGAATAGTGATGTAAATCTGCCATCACGATCGAAGATGATAGAAACAGGCACATCATGTCAGGTGACTACCTCCTTCACGTAAAGCTTCATTAACCACTCCATGAGTTCTGTTTCCCTCATTGGTAGGAAGTGAGCAGATTTTGTAAGACGATCAACAATCACCCAAATGGTATCATAACTGTTTGTTGTCTTGGGAAGTTTAGTGACAAAATTCATGGTGATTTTCTCCCACTTCCACTTTGGAATCTCTGATTGAACTAGCAAACCAGAAGGTTTTTGATGTTCTGCCTTAACTTTAGAACAAGTCAGGCACTTGCTAACATAAGTGGCAATATTCGCCTTCATGTTAGGCCACCAATACAATTGCTTCAAGTCTTGGTAAATCTTGTTAGAACCCGGATGAATAGAATATTTTGACTTATGAGACTCGTACATAACTAGAGTCCTTAAGTCGCCATAACACGGTAACCAACTCCTGTTGTTTGAACATAAAGTTTCGTCCGTACGGGGTTTCAATCTTTCCTTTGTAAGGTCTTGTCGGAGCATACCTCCAACATCTTCAGCAGTAAGCTTTTCAGGTTTTAAGGCTTCGGTTTGAGCTTCTAGGATTTGTTTGGGAAGATTCAAGCCAATAGTCATGACTAAGGCTCAAACCCTTAAAGGTTTAACCCTTTCTTTTCTACTTAATGCATCAACAACTACGTTCGCCTTCCCTGGGTGGTAGCGGATGTCACAATCGTAATCACTAAGCAACTCCAACCAACGCCGTTGCCTCATGTTCAACTCTTTTTGATCAAGGATATGTTGTAAACTCTTGTGGTCTGTAAATACGGTGCACATTGTTCCGTATAAGTAATGTCTCCACATCCTAAGGGCGAACACCACAACTCCAAGTTCCAGATCATGAGTTGTGTAGTTTTTCTCATGGATCTTTAGTTGTTGAGAAGCATAGGCTATAACTTTCTAGTTTTGAATAAGCACGGCACCCAAACCCTTATGCGACGCATCGCAATAAACAATGAAGTTTTCTGATCCTTTAGGCAAGGCCAGAATAGGTGCGCTACACATCTTTTGTTTAATCAATTGAAATGCGGCTTCCTCCTTTCCTCCCTAGTCAAACTTCACATTCTTCTGAGTCAACTTAGTCATTGACTTTGCGATCTTGGAAAAGCCTTCAATGAATCTTCAGTAATAACCGGCAAGTCCTAAAAATTGGCGGATCTCTGTTGGATTCTTAGGAGATGCCCAATCTTTAATTGACTCAATCTTTGCAGGATCTACATGAATGCCTTTGATATCAATCACATGTCCGAGAAACCGTACCTTTGGAATCCAGAATTCACACTTAGAGAATTTTGCGTACAACTCCTCTTTCTTAAGTAATTCCAAGATTAGTTTGAGATGCTCTTCATGCTCTTCCTTGTTCTTTGAATAAATTAGTATATCGTCGATAAAGACAATCACAAACTTATCCAAATAAGGTTTGCACACTCGATTCATGAGGTCCATAAATACCGCTGGTGTGTTTGTCAAACCAAAAGGCATTACTTGAAATTCATAATGCCCATAACGCGTCCTAAACGCGGTCTTGGGGATGTCCTCTTCGCGAACTCTCAACTGATGGTAACCTGATCGTAAGTCAATTTTTGAGTAGACACTCGACCCTTGAAGTTGACCGAACAAGTCATCAATTCTAGGAAGTGGATAACGGTTCTTCACCGTTAACTTGTTTAATTCACAATAATCGATGCACATGCGAAACGATCCGTCTTTCTTTTTGACCAACAAGACCGGGGCTCCCCAGGGTGAAGAGCTCGACCTTATAAAGCCTTTGTCGGATAGTTCTTGAAGTTGTTCTGCCAGTTCTTTCATTTCGGATGGTGCCAACCGATAAGGCGCCCGTGCTACAGGTGCAGCACATGGTACCAAATCAATTTGGAATTCTACTTGTCGAGCTGGTGGAATACCCGGTAAGTCTTCAGGAAAGCCTTCAGGAAAGTCTCTGACAATCGGTACGTCCTCTAGTCACTTCCCCTCCGACTTGTCTTTGGCTTCCTTCGTGGTAATGTGTGCCAAAAATACATCACATCCCTTTGACAAATACTCTTGTGCTTTAGTGCATGAAATGATATTTAGTCGGGATTCTTCCCTTTGGTTGTTTCCATTGCCTTAAAAAACTAACATCTCTCTTCTGAACGGAACACGTACAATCTTCTCGTTACAGATGATCACTCCATGATACTTTGTTAAAACACAAAAAGTGTCGGTCACTTCCAAGTTGTAACAGGTCTTAGCTCGTAGTTAGTGAAAGGATTAGATTAGTAATCTAGTCCGGCCCAAGGCCCATGGGAGGCCCAACTAAGCCCATGGCCGGCCTCCATAGGAACTATATAAGTCCCTCTCCTAGCCTTGGAGAGGGTTGGTTGTTTCATTTTTCCATAGCGGTACTAAATGTCGTATAATGATACAAAAACACAGTTCCGCCACGGGTATCAGAACTAAAATGTATAGCATATCGGTTGTTGAGAAGAAATGTCACCGTGATTGACGGTATAGAATTCGGGCTAGTATTCCCCCCCTAAAGCATAAGCTCTTCCTTAAGCTGGGCCATTCCAGTTGTTATTCCTATGGTTCTTCAATTTTGGGCAATTTTTCTTGATGTGGCCGGTGTTACACATTCATAGCATGCTCCAGACTTTTGATTCTTGTTGTTGTTGCTGCTATTGTTGTTATTGGTATTGACCCGACAATCAGTGGTAGCATGGCCATACCTCTTGCATTTTCCACACGAGGTGCCACTTTACCCAGTTGGTGGTTACATGGCACTTGGTTGCACTTGAGGTAGTGTCCCAGTACTAGGACCTTATTTTCCAAGGGCTAGGCAGGATACGCCCCTAGCTATATTATGTCTCTATGGGATTGTTGTGGTGGTTGTTTCTGACGAATCATCAGATCCTTCCTCTTGTTTTCTTCTGCCTTTTCGCATTAAGTATGGACGTGTCTGATCCATCAAGTCGTTAGCCAACTCGATAGCAAAGTCAAGAGTCTTAGGCCTTGCAGACATGACATTTCCATGAATGTTATCGGGAAGTCCACCGATATACTTGTCAATCTTTGCAGTTTCATCAGCAAGAAATTTGGTGCACATCAAGGCTAGTTCTTAGAAACGCTGAGTGTAAGCTGCAACATCGTTTCCCTTGACCTTAAGATTCCAGAATTTTCAATTATCAGTTTTCTTGTTCACATTTTGGACAATATTTGTCCGACAATTTCTTCTTAAAAGTCCCTCAAGTCATAGAATAGGCAGCATCATGACCTAAGGTTCTCACATGACCATTCCACCAAGTTAGTGCAGCACCTAGCAGAGTACAAGTAGCAAACTTCACTTGATTTTCAACGGCATAACCACTAATATGGAATATTGATTCCATCTTTTCGAGCCTTGATTTAAAGCCAAACAACGCCTTCAGTCCCTTGAGTTCAAGGTGTTGGCATTTCATGAAAATCAGGATAGGTTACAGACACGTGAGGTTTGCAGGCCTTCTAATACCTCCTCCTGGAATTTTTGGTTTTCGTCCTCTTGCGTTGAGTTTCTTTAAATTTCCCGATTCGATCATAGCTGAAGGATTCTTGACGTCATGGCGTCGTTTGTTCCTTGTCTTGTTATAGGCATGATTCTAATAATCATAAGAACACAATGTACGTAGAGATAGTATCACAATGTTATCGATACAAATGGATATGATAAACTACACCACAAACACTAATGGAAAATAAATAACATGAAATCTAACCATAACTCATCGTTATATTTCATAACAACAGGTCGAGTCGTAAACATGATTTGTTTGGATACATACTGACCACAAAAATGATCTTAGTACAGAAAATGAACCTATCGTCCTAGCGCCGATTCGCTTGGGAATTACCATAAAACGTTAATAGGACTATACAGATGAGCTAGAGATAAAAAAATCAACTTAACGCTTACTACGGTGTCTCCCCGTGTAATCCGAGCTCTGGCCTCTAGTACATGGGTAGCATTCATGTGGTCTGATGCACGATCTCAGCGCTATTGGGCGCTGACCACTCTATCAGTCATGTGAGTTCTCAATGTCTAATCGGCCAATAATGACCAGGTTCTAAAGCCTTCGGAACCTAAGGTAAGCATGGCGTACCTCCTGCAACTCTGTCGCATAAGCAGTCCTCTGACCTCTCACTACAACAACCTCAAGTCTAATGTCTCTGCGGTTAAGGTTGTGTATCAAGAAGCTTGTGTATAGAAGTTTCACTCTACGCTTGCGAGATGTACCTGGTAGTGACCCTCAGTTAACTTCCTCATGAAGTCATCATCTAGGCTCAGGAGGCCTATAAAGCTCTAGCATACCCAACATCCTCTGCTCTGTCAGTGAGCTCTAGCCAATAGTATTCGGGCTCATGACCCGGGATTACGAACCAAACCCTGGCCTGTCTCAAACCGTATCAAACAAAAATCCATACTGACCTTTAGATGCTTCTATAGCAGCAGTTAGCAACATAACTCTCTGCTTATCACAACCAGGTGGGGCAGTAGTAAATCTCCTCTGAGGTGGCATATCCTCTCGGGGGATTGTCATCTCTCATACGAATCATAGCTACCCTAATAACCAATGGTGACTGATAATGTAGGGTTGAGGCGATGCTGGTATGGAAATGTTGGCGATCCAGCAATAAATGCATCAATTAATGCCTGGGTAGAAGCGGCCGTGGGTGTCTGAGGTCTAACAAATATCTTCAGCTCCCATGGTGGTTAGGTGGTGTGGTGTAGGCAGTTCTCATCTCCTCAAACCGGCTCGTCTTATCAGATCAGAATTCTTTAGAGGGCTACCTCTCCTCGTTTAGGATCCTCCTCGGGATCCTCATCATCATCCTCGGGATCATGCTCCTTGATGGGATCCTCCTCAGGATCCTCATCATCATCCTCCTCGCCATCCTCAGGCTCATCTGGATAATCAATAGAATCTGCATCAGTATCATCCTCCATCGAATCCGAGTAGCCAGTCTAGCAATGTATACAAGTGGATCCTCAGACAGGTCAGTGAAAGCATCCTCTGCATATGGGATCTCGTACGGAGGTCATCATCAGTTGGTCTGCTGGGTACTCTGGGTGCTCTGGCTCCGGAACATATACTAACACATGCTCATCCAACTCCTTGAGATCAGGTACATAGGCATGTGACAGTGGGTGTGCCTGCCCTTGTTAGGCAACTTCCTCGTATGGGTCCATCTCCGGAATCTCGCCAGCATTCTCGAGGAGGGATGCCCTGATGATTTGGTCCGTTTAAACGAAAGATTAGCCGTGTAGGTAACCGCAGGATGATGCGGTTTGTCTGCGGGGAGTGACTAATCCTGTAATCCAATATTTAAACTTGTATAAGTATATTTATTAGGACCATTGGTAATTAGACGTAATGTTATATAGAAACATGTATATAACTTATGTACTGCGCTACTTAGTAAAATAGTTAATGCTAAGATGATGTATGACCATATAAGCACGGTTTACTAGTGCATTTAGTAATGTATGATGTCCCTTTTTTGAAATCTTTTTGAATGACAAATGTTTGGAAATTGGTTATAGACCCAAGTAAACACATTTGACAATGGTTCTCTATAACCTTGGGCTTGATTACCAATCTGTATCAACCCCCAAAATGGGCCAAACCCAAAATAATAAAAAACGGAATATGAGGTTCCTGAGGGTATTACTTCATAGATCACTTAGCACACGTATGAGAACGACCATTATAAGGGTCATTTAAAAAAATGGATACATTGGATTTCATAAATGGTTCATTACAAAAGCTCATGGGCTTAATGGTTGTTTGAAGAGTAACGATTTCACAACATCACAATGTTCCAAAATGTAATGCATACAAATCGTTATGACAATGACTTCAAATGCCGACCAGCCACAATGTATCCGTCGGACTTGTACCTTATTGGACACTGAGAGAAAACATGTTTTAAACTTGTAACATAATGGTTAGTGATTTATTAGGTTTAAAATTTAACTGAAGGGATAGCAAGATTTCCCTTGTACTAGGAGTAACAAATACAAGATCACAAAAACATTTTACGAAATGCACTCGGCTCATGGACACCTCGAGCTAACAATGTATGTATATCAATACACATAATGGACTTTGCCCAATGTAGATGTTCATAACCCATAACATCCATGATATCCAAATGGTATACGTTTGTCGTTTCCCGTCTAAACCGGTAACTAGCAAGCGCTACTTGGCCCGAATGGGGATGTTAATCCCCAATAGATTCTAGTCAAAACATTCGCGCTCCAACATAAATGCAATTAACATATGTACATCTATGCAATTAACAGTCATGTATCGGGCATAGTGAGTTATAGATTAATTGACAAACTCGTAAATTATTTGAATTTAAAAAATGGACTTGAATCCCATCTGGTAAACAAACATGATTCATCCCTAGATTTGCTTGAAACGATTGACAAAAAAAGTATAAAAAGTGGGGACTATAACTCAATTAGTTATTGTAATGTCGAAGCAAAGTAGTGGCACGAAGAACAAATGCAAAAAGCTTTACGAAACCAATGATAAAATAATATATATTCAGCTCAACGAAAAATAATAATATAATATTGCCATTCGTCCCTAGTATGTACTTGAAATATATTTGTAATTAACGATATTTAAGCAATTTCGTTATCTTAAAAGTAGTCAACTTTCTTTGCGGGTCAACGCCGGCTAAAAATATAAGTAAATAAATTACGACTCTTCGGATTTTAAGATAGAAACAAGATTGCATATACTTTAATTCATTAGTTGAGGTCAGCCCTTGGTTTGGTCTCTAAGTATGAGAGTTGATTAGTCGAAATGTTAACGTTTCACTTTTGAGGTTAAACTTACATATTACTAAGTTTTAACATAAGGTGTCGCATAGTTTCACAATTTAATTTCCAGGTTGTTGATGGCTATAGGAAAAGTAAAAAAATATTGGTAATCTCAGTTATGTGTCTACACTAGTGTTAAGTGAACTTTGTTCTAGAAATGTCGTTTTACGCGTTATAAATGAGGCTAAACATGAATGGGTTTGCTTGTCCGTTGTATTACGTAGAAAAAAATTGGTCATTTTAGCTCCTGTGTTTACCTGGGTCGACTTTTGAAAGTAATTTGCGATTCGTTACTTAAAGTCTCGGTAGGGCAAGGTTTTAAACAACACTTTTGGAAAACTATGCCAGGTTACTATGTTCGCCTTTTATAAGTTTTGGGGCAGAGGTCGATATCATGGTCAAAAATGAACGCCTAAAAGTAGGGGCTGTCGGAGTTGTTCATGTCAGCAGTATTACCTGCGTGACAGCAGTACTAACTTTGGATCCAAATTGCGAGCTCATTTCTCAGCCATTTTTTATGATTCAAGTTGCTAAATATAACATGCCAGGTCGACTATAAAATGCCCCTACTTGTTCTCTCTACGCCTAAGTCTAGGTGGGTCACAACAAGGCTTAAAGTAAGGGGTGTTGAACTGTCTGTCAGCAGTATTAACGGCGTGACAACAGTACTAACTTTGGGTCCTTATCATCTTATAGTTTATAGTACGAATTGTAGTAATTTCAGGGGCAACTGATCACGTTCCGTTCCTATTTTGGATTGTTTCACATTGTCTGCACCAATATTCGTTTTATATGTTCTACTTTTAGGGGTCGAAAAAGTGTACTCAATATCACTAGTGTAAGCTGCGTTCTTAAAGAAAAAGCTGTAACAGGTGCGATGTCTTTCTAACTATTTGTGCGTCTAAACTACACTACAAAGGGGCTGAGTTTCTAAGCCTACAATATCTGCGTACCATGGCTCAAGTTTTTACTTGTCACTTCATATACTTAGGGTAGCATTATGGGTTCTTTATGTTCATGCGTTTCACACCAGTACATGGGAAAATCGCGTTTGGTTTTTAACTTACACTCGACTAACCCTAACAAGTATATATTCAATCTTCAAGAGAGCCTAATACGTGAATCTATAACAACATACTCTACATTTTATAATTACATAAGGTGTTTATGGGTTTCAATGAGTGTTCTGCTCATATCAGGAAACCCTAGAAAACAGGTTTTGTTTTTAAAACGATTTCCAGCACTACATAACTTAATAGGACGATTGCATGAAAATCAATTAAAAGAAAGGTGTGAAACTCACACTTTTTTATGGCTTATTTATGTGTGAAGGGATAACAACAATGAAAGACCCGATTTTGGTATAAAGCCAATTCGTGAACAACAACCAAAAAACCGTTCCACCAAAGTTTGGATGCCCGCAAATGTCTGCAACAACCGTAGAATCCCTAACCTAGGTTGCTTGTATTCGACAAGATAGAGAAAAGTAAAAAAGGGATGAGTTTAGGGTTAGGGTTCTTAAAGTTTTTGGGTTTTTGTGCGTAGTGCTGCTAGTTTCAAAGAGAGTGGATTGAACAGTATGATGAATAGGCTAGTGGTGATGTGCTCTCTGCATTTGCAAGGCCTTCATTAATACTATCAAAAGCTGCAGATAGTGATCTACTTATAAGTCACGTTTTAATGTTAACTCAAATGAGGGTAAAGATTTCTTGGTTTCAGTTGGTCAATGCACAGGGAATAAAAGAGGATTACTGTGGATTTCTTGGAGGCAAAATCAAGGGATTTCAGCCCTTTCATACATATCACATGTGTTTGTGTGTTTTTATAAAAGGAGCTTGGGCTTTACTCATTTGGTTACTTGTGTTCTTGTGTGATGGGTTCATGTATTCTTTTTTTTGTCGTACATGGATGGATTGAATAAGGAGTACCGATTGTTTTGCTAGCTTGTTGGGATTTTATTTGTTTCCCTGGATTACCTAAGTAATTTTTCCTATTATGCGCAACCCCTTTCACAAGTGAAGAAACATACAACTTGCTCATTCACTCTTTAAAGTTAACTGCTAGGTGGTGACGAAAGGATATGGGATGCATTACATTTGATTTTTTTAAAATTTGTAAGTCGTAGAAGATGTACACTAGATCTTAGCCTAAGCTTTGTGCTTATTCATGGCATTAGGATAGGCCTTGGTTAAGTTTTACTTATTATGGTTTAACTAAACGATCTAAATTAAAAGTAAGCACGTATGAATGGAAGGCAATAGAGTTATTGAAATTGTTATGAGACCTGAAAACACGGGGTGTTATAAGTGAATCCCTAAACCACCAAGTCGACCAAGAGACGATCAGAAGAGCATAGAAGGTCAGAAAAGAGCCTCAAGATCATAGGAAAACTCTTGTAATCTTCGCGCAACCGAATACGCATTCGATTAAGGTTTCTTTCTTTTAATCATTCTGTTGGAAACACGAAAAGTGTCGGTCACTTCCAAAGTTGTAACAAGTCTTAGCTCGTAGTTAGTATAAGGATTAGATTAGTAATCTAGTCCGGCCCAACGGGGCCCATTAGGTGGCCCATCTCGCCATGCCCCGGCCTCCTCTTAGTATATTACCCCTTCCTAGTCTTGGAGAGGGTTGGTTGTTCCATTTTACACACATTCATCATTTACTTCATTTATACAATTCATCCATTTTCCATCCAATCTCTCTCTAACATCACAACCCACATCTCACTCTTGTTCTTGGTTTGATCTTAAGATTACTAGTATTCTTCAATTGGTATCAAGAGCCATGGAGTGGTGTGTTTAGTTTTTGTGTTTGATTTGTGTTCAAAAACCTTTACAAAGAGCAAATTAGTGATTCAAATTTTTTGGCTTAAAAACCTTAAAGTTTTCATTTTTATTGTTCCTATAGGGTTAGTAATACTAGTTGTACAAGAATTTTTTGCTAAAAACCATTAAAAATCGTGTTTTTTTGAGTTTTGAAAATTTGAGTTTCGTAACTGTTGGAACCGAACGAGGAAGAACCGAACGAGATTTCTAGTAGTTGGGACCGAACGAGTTGGACCGAACAAGGAAACCGAACGAGTAAGCCGATCGAGTCAACCGAACTAGCATATTCTAGTTTGAGCCGAACGAGTTCCTTCCTAGTGACAACCGAACGAGTTCCTTCCTAGTGACAACCGAACGAGTTCTTTCCTAGTGACAACCGAACAAGCAGGACCGAACTAGTAGGACCGAACTAGGTGCACTTTGACAATCGAACTAGCAGGACCGAACTAGTTGGACCGAACGAGTAGGACCGAACTAGCTGGACCGAACGAGTTGGACCGAACTAGCTTATTTTTTTCCAATCGAACTAGCGAAAAGAAATAAAGTTTAAACTTAACAAACTCATTTTTTTAATTATACGGTTATTTCTTTGACTTGTAAAATCCCGTGAAACAAACACTTGTTTTCCCGGTTTTGTCAAGAATTGTAAAATCCCGTGTAGTTTCATTTCAAGACTCAACAATCACGTAACCAAACACAATTTCTTTCTACCACCGATCGATCAATTTGTAATCTTTTTGATACCACAATGACGACTCTTGCTGATAAATCACTTCTTTCTGGAGGAGACAACAAACCACCGATGCTTGAAAAACACTTGTATGATTCATGGAAAAGCAGAATGGAACTTTATATGATGAATAGACCACATGGAAGAATGATTCTTGCATCTGTTGAAAAAGGACCACTTGTTTGGCCTTCAATCACTGAGCACTGAGTATGGAGTAACAAGGGCTAAAGGAATATGTTGAATAATCTTCCAGCTGAAGGCCGCATTCAAGCCTGATTGCGATCATAAGCTACTAAACATCTCATTCTAAAGTCATACCAACTGAAATCTATGCTCTTGTGAGTGTCTACATCATCGTGGCAAAATAATCTTTGGGAGTAAGATTAATATGCTGATTGCAGGAACGTCATTAACCAGACATGAACGTGAGTGCAAGCTGTATGATGATATTTGATAATTTCACTTAACAAGAAGGAGTGACATTACATGTGAGTACTACTGAGGTTCCTCTGGTAATCATGATATGAACATTTTAGACAAGAGCCATTGAGCGTTTTTCAAGTTAACACCATGTTCTTAAATACTCGTCCTGATGAATGGAGCAATTTGTTAGCTTGATGTTAAATGTGTCAAAGACTTGCACACTACCAATGTTGCTCAACTTCATGCTCACCTGCAACACATGAACGACAGTGCAAATGAGTTCGTTTGATGCATGAAGCAACCCGATCGTCTTGTCTAGTTGCATCTCACCAAGTAAGACTCAGCAAGCTTATCAATCTCATCTACAGACACTCACACACAGTCTCTATCTCATACATCAGTTTCACCATATCAGTCTTCTGTGTTAGTTTGTTACACTTATCAAACTCAACGCGAATTCACAAGACCCTCAATTCGTATCAACACCTCTTTCGAATTACGTATCAACTGAAAATGAGTATCAAATCCCCCGTTCGCGCACAACGGTTATTGTCTCAACAACCATCAATCCCACAATTGGAATATGCTCCCACAACCTATCAACAGCAATAACCAGAATTTTCCTAACCAAATTCCAGTCTAGTTATTCCAGTGTTCCAGAAAGAGGATGATCCAATTGACGCAATTAATCACATTATGTCATTCTTAACTGCTGTTGTCACATCCCGGTACCCTACTACCAACAATCAGCTAAGGACTTCGTCAAACCCTCGGTCAACAAAGTACCATCTATGATGGAAGTGACTGTAGCGAACCTGTTCGGGGAAGACAAACTATTATGCTGCGGAACAACAGAGAAAATACCACAGCATGGTGCACAGAGTGGTGCAACACGGGGAAACAACGGACTGTTATTTGTTACAATTGCAAAGGGGAGGGTCATATTGCCAAGCAGTGTACTAAGCCCAAGAGGAAAAGGGATGAAACATGGTTCAACGATAAAGTGTTGTTGGTTCAAGCTCAAGCAAGTGGTCAAGCATTAACAGAGGAAGAAATAGCATTTTTGGCAGATCCAGGACTTCCTGACATTCAAACCTCTCAGACAGTCATCACCCACAATGCTGCTTATCAAGCCGATGATCTGGATGCCTATGACTCTGACTGTGATGAACTCAATTAAGGGTGTGTTTATTTTCAACTTAATGTCCTAGATGGAAACAAAACTAGATACAAGTAGGAAAGTTGACTGTTTCTTTTTTGCTTATTCCAAACAAGTATCCTAAATGTGGAAGAGTGTAAAAAGAGAAGACTCCCCCATCTAGGACACATCATTCCAATTCTTCCTCTTCTTTCTCACTGTTTTATTAACCATTAAAACAAAAAAACCTCTTAATTCTTATTGTTTTTTAATCTTTGTTTTTTAACCTTATCGCCGAAACACCAACTCGGGCTCACCAGCCAAACAGCCATCGCTTGTCATTAGACAGAACCACAAAATACTCCACGCATCAGCGGCCACCACCTCCACTCGTACGCATCAACGATGATCTTGAATGTTTTCTTTCAGGTTACAGTGAGCTGTTTACTTTTTATCTTACTTGTACTTAAAAATGCAAGTATGGTCTTTCTCATTTACTCCCTTGCCTCCAATTAGTTGTGCCATCGTGCCCGTTCCTTGTTATCGAAATTGGGTGTTTATTGTTATAAAAATTGGGGTTTATTGTTAACTGTGTTGTATGTAAAAGAATGAGCAATCTTTAAAAAATTTGTATATGATTTTAGGTGCTTGACCAAAGTTGTAATCGGTGGTTTGGAATATACTGTGTCTATTTTTTAGCAAAGTGGATATGGAAATTGGCTTGAAGTTTTTATGGGCGGTTGGTTACAGTTGGATCTATTTGGATGAAAGGGTAAAATGGTAATTTTAGAACATTCATTAAGCAAAAAAATGAAACACAATTTCACATCTATCCCTTCTACTATAAGTGACAATATTGAACCAGGATACTTTTACAAAAAGGAAAAAAAAAAGAAACACCACCTAAGCCAAGATTGCTCTCATGGCCAATCTTTCAAGGAATGGCTCAGATGCACTCACTGAGGTACACAATCCAGATAATCTGAACTTTGTAATTCTAAATCCCGAGGCTTTTCAATCAAGTGAGCATGATATGACGTTCTTAGCTGAACACGTCCAATGATGTGAAGTCAAGTCAGAAAACTGATTATTAACCAGTGATAGCAATCATTCCTTTATTCTCGTATTTGAGCGAACACAACAGGAAAACTGTCCAGAATTATAACTCTTCGCTCAACTAAGATGTTCCTGTCGATATTGTACTATGTTTGACCAATTAACTACCTCAAGTGACGCATTGCCACCATGTAATTATCGCTTTATTGACTACCGAACTTGCAGAATATAAAGATGAGGATTAAAGGATTTGAAAGAAAAACAAATTGTTGAAACAGTTTTTCTAGGATCAATCATGAACAGTTTCTGAGATTGTTTTTTTTTTACGTCTAAGGCAAAATCTTTTTGTCGGAACTTGGGCCAGAATAATTAAAGGGATTGATTGTTATGATAACTAGTTTTTTATAATATTATTCCTGAACTCAAAATGAGTTGAATTAGAAGAAAAAGCAGAAAAATTGATAGAGAAATTGTTTAGAAAAGAAATATTATGAACTTGACAACATCATTTTCAAAAGAGGTCAATTTGCGACAAAACTGTTCATTTGATGACTTAATCCAAAATTTGTTAAGTAGCATTCCTCGAGACAAAGCTATCGGTTGAAAAACCTTTCTGTTGATGAAAGCTCGGGAAGTCAAGCCAACAGCAGTTATGACGGGAATTACCATTCTTAAATGGTTACTATCTGTGTTCTGATATTCTGATGGAAACAATTAGAGCTTACTGAAGAGTGTCTGTTTAAAAACTGTTTTGAAAAGAACAAGTCCATTGTTTGAGTAACATAAAGTGAACAGGAAAACCCATATTAATTATGCTATCTTAATAACGGATTACTACAAACGATTTGTTCGAACAAAAAACTGATTTTATATAGTGAACATGCATATTGGAAAGCGACTTCGGTCCCAGCTTTAGACCCATCTCAATTCTTCCACAACCCCGTATAGTGTGGCGTTCCTAAAGAACTTCTACAGTAAGTATGTTGTATACTAGTTGAAAAAGGCTCTTAAACGCAATCTTATGGCTTTGATCAGGTTGTCAAGAAAGAACCACTGCCACAGCTATCCACTTTGGGGCACGTGGGGGTTTGACTACATAAGGCTTGTTTTCGAGATGAAATCATCCCGTTTATAAAGAATTAAAATGATATCTTCAATAACTTCAACCAATACTTGGTAGAAGACTTGCCGATGTCCAAAAATCTTCTATCAATGAACAGGCTGTCGAACAACATACGCTTGGAGTCCAGGAACTTTCAAAGTTTAAAATACGAATCAGGTTTGAGTGAAATGAACGACTCTTGGGCCACTCAAGCCATTGATAAGGATATTGTAAATGACTGTTGTGAATTAGTGTTTATTTGTCTGTTGAATGCAAGTGATGAAACTGGGAATATTTTGAATGTCAAAAGTGTTCGAACTTAAGTACTGAGCTTCTCAATAAAAAGGATTTTGTTGATAAAGAAACTTACTGATAAACTTTGCATGTGTTTTTACAAACTCTTGAAAAACATTGCATTCACTTGGAAGCTGATTCTCAACTTAATAAGAATTTTTCAACAAGAGAAAAAGTGTTTTTAAATCAAAATGCTCCGAGTTTTACTCAGTTGTTCGAATTAAGTGAATTGAGAGCTCAGTCTCAAGCAAAAGACACAATCATTGTCAAGTTGAAAGAGCAAATTAAGTCCTTAAATGGAAATGTGGATGATAGTACAGTCAAAATGGACATGGATGAAATTGAGACTCTTAACATTGAATTGGAACATAGAGTGACAAAACTTGTTGTGGGAATGGGCATTTGAACCAGACTTTATAAGCAACTTTATGGAATCGATTAACCAAAAGTGTTCCTATAAATAAGGAGCAATTGTGATGCGTTATTCAAGCTAAGTCAATATAAGTCTGGAGATTTCTGATTTAAATGCAAAACTTCAGAACAAAGGTTTTGTCATGCAGCCCTAAAAAATGAGTTAAGGAAACTTAAGTGAAAAAAGGTTAGATAAACAAGGGATACTGTGACCCACTATTGTTGATCCAAAGTGTCTTAAGGATAACCATGGAACAATCACACCCAAATTGGTGAATAATTAGGGGGGGGGTAAAACTGCTCATCCTCGTATATTAAAAGCATACCCAGAATAAGCTTTGCGTCCTTAAGGGGTTATAGTCGTTTCGAACATGTAAAAGCAAATTATCCTCAAGATCCACTTTTAGAGTCTGCCTTTAGGTATACCAAAGTCATTCAGGATTTGCTTTCACACATAAGTAGATCATGCCCTAGCATCAACAATTGTGGTCCTCAATTAATTGAGGCCATACCGAGGAAAAAGGACAAGAAAGTTAGGTTTGCCGAATCACTCACATCCTCAGAAAACACAAAAACAGACTCCACTTCAAACATAGTTTCTAACAAAGCGAGTGTGCATTATACAGAGTATGACTTGCTACTAGGTGCTAGCGGATCAACAGCCTTAGGCAATACCAATGAATGATAGGATTCTGCAATACACAAGAGTAATTCGAAGATTAAGTAGAAGTCACCCTAGGAACGTTAAATCTAGTTTGAATAAAAGAAATGGTACTGTTAATGTTAATGGATCTGCGGTTGTGCAGAATCTCAAGAAACAAGATAATTCTGATTGTGTCTGTATTCACCGTGATGATTGCATGTCTTCTGATAATTTGTGTGTTTCTAATTCTTTGAATGTTGTGAAATCTCGTGCTAAACCTAAAAAGAATAAATCTAAGAAAGATATTTGGAATACCAACAGAAGAAAGGTGTTCACTTCAGATAGGATATAGTTTGGAAGGACTACCGGGGCGGACGCTTTACTTTCTATGTAGGAAATGCGTGCCCTTTAACTAGGATTTACCTCTACTAATGGAATGTGTCCTTCTAGGAAACCAATAGTTCTGAACTCTGAATATACACCCAAAACGCCTGTGTTAAATTGTTATACTCAAGGAAAGTCCCTTGAGGAAGAAATAAGAAAATATGAGTCCGTTAGCAAAACTAAGGTTTAAAAACCACTCAATGTGTTGCTCTACAAACAGGAACCCAGTAGATCCTGGGGATCCACAAAAAACCATAATAGTCTCAGTCTACTTCTCTGATATGAAAGGAGGTAGTCCACAATCGTCCTCTGGGTATTTGGAATCCGGTTTTGCTCGGAAAGCGCACATTGACTCGGAAGATCGCTCTCAGCTCACCATTTTTATCAGTTAAATTCAGTGGGTGACAGTTTTAAATTCTGGAATATGATCAAGTTGCAAAGATAATGGGTTTTGAGGACTGATCAGATGTGGAAGTTGTATCTATTTTCCAAGGGTTTATTTACGTTGAAGGACTTGGGCATAATCTATTTTCTGTGGGGACAATTCTGTGATTCCAATCTTGGTGTGGCTTTCGTCAACACAAATGCTTCAATTCGCAAATCTAGATTGGTGTTGATTTATGGACGGGTTCTCGAGGGATATCCTTTATTACATCTCACTTGGGAATATGCGGGGCTTCCTCTCCTATTTGTCTATTGTCAAAGGCGTCTAAAACCAAAAGTCTTGGGTTATGGCATCGGGTCTTTCTCTCATTTGAAAACTTTGGTTCTATCAATCATCTGGCCCAAAGACATGGACTTGTAACGAGGTCTCCCTAAGCTCAGTTGAAATGGATCACTTATGTTCTGCATGTGTGGTTATGTGTAGTGTTTAATTACCATTACCTTTTAACTTTAGATAACGAGCTAACAATATACCAAAACTGGACTTAAAATGACAAAATATATGCTTGTTTGCTGTTGTGTTGTGCAGGGACGGATATTAAAAGAAAATGACCGCGAAAAACGAAGCCAAAACGACAAATGAAACCTGGATACGGATTGGACAAAGCGTGGAAGAGAGACAGTAGTCAAGTCCAAGCCAAGTGTCAATAGAAGTCAACCCTCAAGTATCCCGCGAAGCCAAAAGTCAAGAAAAAAAGTTTTAGGGACTAATACTTGTTAATCCTCTTAAACTTGTTTTAAAAAGAAGAAAGAAGAAATAGAGAAAAGGGTTAATTCCTGCGCCCAATTTGGCAAAGTTAAACCACTCAATGAAGGCAAAAAATTGCCAATGTGCAAGAAGTATACACCTCAAGGCTTTGGTGGTGCCAAAGCCGTTATATTACCAAGTAGGGGTGTGTGTACCTGCAACCAACCCGCCAAATTCTATACCACAAGGCTTAGATACCTGCAAAACAATTTACACCATGAGGGACAAACCTGTTAAAACCGCTCCGAAACCTTCACCCTGTTTTAATTTACTGTATATTTCTCCACTTTTCCCGCCAAATCACCCAACCCCACCTCTGTCACCTCGTTGACCTCCCACAAGCATCCAAACCTTTCATGAATCCCATAACCCCACACCCACATGGGTTTAAAATCCACTATGGCAATCCCCTTGCCTCTAATGGTTGAAAGTTCATTACGGGTATGATATGTCTTTTTGAAGAAATTGAGGCTATGAGATTCGAAAGCTTGCTTTTACACTCTCACAACAAACACACAATGGTAAGTCATTTGTGTGTCTACAAGGAAGCACACCCAAGTAAAGACAAAGAAGAAAAGACGAAGACCAAACCCTAGATTGTGTTTTTCCTATTTAAGCTTTGTAAGCCCCTTGAGGCAGATAGTTAGTTTTTTTTCAGTAACAAGTAGCTTTTTAAGTGTATTAGTTTTAGTAACAATTATTTTTTTTATGTACTTGGTAGACTCTCTTTCTAATGAAAAGATTCAGCTTGATTTTCATATAATGTTTTAAAGTATTTGAGACTTCTTTAAGGCTTTCATATAAGCTCCTCAATCTTAAGCGCTTTTAAAACCTGTTTTTCAATTTTATCTAAACTTTAAAAAATTGTCAAAGGAAAGATACGGGTTATGTTTGATCAGTAAAAGTGTTGATGAATGAGCAATTTTGGTTGGTCATTTGGGTTTTTACTTTAGTTTAAGCTTATTCATAAGATATCGTGTGGGTAGGTTTTAGAGTGTCTGATTGAATTCAAGTATTCCTGTTTAAGCTAGGATTAAGGTACATTAGAGACTTTTAAACTTTTACTTAAATGTTACTTGTAGCAAACAGGCTTTTTTTTTGTTTATTCTTAGGCTTATTCTTGTCTGTTTTGCTTGTTTATGTACTCTCCATGCTTAGTAATGCTTATTTGGTCTTTTGTTTTTAAAATTCTGTTGCATTTAAAACAGCCTTTTAAAAGTTTAAAAATCGTTTTTAAGAAATAGTAGGGTGTTTGGGTTAAGTATGAAATGGCGTCAAAAATGGTAATGTGGTTATCGGGTTGGGGTTACACATGGTTAGATTTTAGCTTAAGTGTTTGAGCTTATTTAAGTCTGTTTTACTAAAGTTTTTTAGTCAAAACCTGTTTTTCAAGTTTTTAACAAGTGTTCTTGAAACTGTTGGTTTTTAAAAAGAGATACAATGGCTTATTTGGTTAAGCCATTGTAATCTTGAGTTGTGGTTTAAAAAAGTGTGTTATTTGAGTGTCTAAACAAGGTGTCTAAGTACTTGAGTCATTTGACTTCCTAAGTCAAATCTGCTAAAGATTTTTGTATCATTATTTCAAAAAGAAAAAAGCCTATTTTCATTCTCAAAAATCAGCAGGTTTATTAGTGTTTTAGGTTCTAAAAAAGTGTGCACAAGTTCATTTCTTGTGTTCTTAATCTGTTTTAATTAGCTTTTTTTATTTGGTATTTGACAGCTTATTGAAAGCTGTTCAACTATTAGTCTTTTGTTTGATTAGTGCACTGGGCTAGGGGGCCAACGTCAAGCGCCTCTTATCTTGCTTATTAGTCAACCTTGCCCTAGATTGTGGCTTTTCGTAAAAAGCCAATAAGCCCTTGTAAAGGCCCCTTTAGTTGTAGACTCTGTAGTTGTAGTTTATAGTAGCTTATGTTTAAGGTTTCAAGGAGCTCTTTGACTGTTTTTGCTTATGCTTTGTGTAGGGCTTTTATCTCTATTTTCTTTCTTGGCTTATTGAGCAGTTAATCCACATTTGCTTAATTATGATCCTTGTAGCTTATTAGGTGAATTATTGTGATAGCTGTTGTTGCTTATTTGCCCCCTCTTTCTTTGCTTATGATGCCATCGTAAGGATTATGCCTTTTGCTTTTTAAGTTTGTTATGCTTCTGTTAAGCTTAATCCCTTTTTATGCCTTATTTAGTTTGATGTATTAGCCCTTTAGTGCTTATCTAGGTTAGGGTAGGTCCCCCTTTTAGCTTATTAGTTTAAAGTCTTTATTAGTCCAAAAAGTCCAAAAGACTTAAGCATTTTAGCCTTTAAGCTTGTTTAAGCTACTGTCGATTTTAAAAGCTCTTTTTCAGCTTATTTATAAGCTTCTCCAAATAGTTGTAGTTTTTAAACATTGTTAAGCTATATAAGCTTAAAAAGTTTGTATAAAAATGTTTTTTTTTTGTAAAAACAAAGGGGCAGACAAAGGGTGTCCGGGTGAGCAAGACTCCGACCCGGGTCTCTTCCCTCGATACATCATTCTATAAAGAACCCACACTTACCGCTGCGCCTTGGGATTTTTCATTAAAGTCCCATGTGGTGGGGTTATTATTAACCACATTTTTTGATCTTATAAGCTATAAGCTGTTTACAGCTGTTTTTGCGGGGCTTTTTTATAAGCAAATTTTTTGGTTTCTTATTTTCGTAGGTTAGTATTTGTGTTAAAGTATTGATTAGTAAAGTTTTCAGATTTTTAGAAAATAGTTTTAGTTTTTTTTTAATTTTGTATCATTAGTTGTAAATGTTTAAAAATTCATTATAAAATTTCTTATAAATTATCCAAGAGACATGATTTTCTTTTTTAGAAAATTTTCGTTAGTTCATTTTTTTGCGTGAGGATAAAATAAAATAAACTTTTAGTTGGGTCATTTTGTAATCTTTTGATTTTTTTAAAGATAACGGGGGCTTCGAGGGTGCGGTTTTTGGCGTGTCTCGTGGTGGGGTCTTTCGTCCGCCGTGTTACTGGATTGTATGTGTCAGTCGGACGTGATGTGGGCAAGTTGAGGTGTTGAGGATTGGTAAATATTTCGTCGTTGGTATATCCCCCCCCCCACCCCCCCCCCCCCCCCCCCCCCCCAGGTTTTGGGGGTTGTGTGGTGGTGGGGGCCAAGGGGGGAGGGAGGAGGGGGAGGGGCGCGCGGGGGAGTGAGGTTGCGCTGTTGGGGTGGGGTGGCGGTTTGGGGGGCGGGGGGGGGTGGGGGGGTGCGTTAGGGAAACTAGAGACTTTTATGGGAGCGCGGGCTTTTCGCGTTCTGGCGGTGGGTGAGTGGGGCATGATCTGACGAGGGGGGTGGTAGTAAGGTGGTTATTGAGTTGTGGACGAATGGGGGGTGGGTGGGGGGGGGGGGGTGTAGTTGTGTGTGGTGTAGTGTGTCGGTGAGTGCTGGGGTGGGGGGGGGGGGGGGGGACAATGGAAGAGGGGGGGGGTGGGGGGGGGGGGTAGGGGCGGGGGGTGGGGTGGGGGAGGGGGTGGGGGGGGGGGGGGGGGGGGTGGGGGAGGGGGTGTGGGGGGGAGGTGGGGGGGGGGGGCCGGGGGGGGGGGTTATAAGGGGGGGGGGGGGGGGGGTAGGGGCTTAGGGGGGGGGGGGGTTGGGGTGGGGGAGCTTTGGGGGGGCAGGGGTGGGGGGGGGGGCTAGGGGGGGGGTGGGGGGGGGGGGGGGGGGGGAGAGGGGGGGTGGGGGGGGGGGGGGTTGGGGGGTGGGTGGAGAGGGGGGGGTGGGGTGTGGGCGGGGGGGGGGGGGGGGTGGGGGGGGGGGGGGGTTCGGGTGGGGGGGGGGGGGGAGGAGGGTGGGTTATGGGGTGGGGGGAGGGGGGGTGGGGGGGGGGGGGGGGGGGGGTAGGGTGGGGGGGGGGGTGGTGGGGGGTGTCGGGGGGGGGGGGGGTGGGACGAGGGGGGGGGGGGGGGAGGGGGAAGGGGGGGGGGGGGGGGGGGGGAGTGGGGGGGGGGGGGGGCGGGGGGGAGGGGGGGGGGGGGGGGGGGGTGGGGGGGGGGGGGGGGGGGGGGGAGTAGGGGAGGGGGGGTGGGGGGGGTGGGGGGGGGGGGGGGGGATGGGGGGGGTGTGGGGGGGGGGGGGGCCAGGGGGCGTGTGGGGGGGGGGGGGGTTGGGGGGGGGGGGGGGAGGCGGGTGGGGGGGGGGTCTCGGGGGGGGGGGGGGGTGGGGGTGGGTGGGGGGGGGGCGGGAGAGGGGGGGGGGTTGGGGGGGGGGGGGAGGGAGAGGTGGGGGGGGGGGGGGGGGGGGGTGGCGCGGGGGGTTGGGGAGGGGGCTCGGGGAGGGGGGAGGTAGAGGGGGAGGGGGGGGAGGGGGGGGGGGGGGGGGGTGCGGTGTGGGTGGGGGATGGGGGGGGGTGGGGAGGGGGGGGGGGGGGGGTGGCGGGAAGTAGGGGAGGAGGGGGGGGGGGGGGGGGAGGGGTGGGGGGGGGGGGGGGGGGGGAGGTGGGGGGGTGTGGGGGGGGGGTGGGGGGGTCATAGGGGGGGGGGGGTAGGGTGGGGGGGGGGAGGAGTGGAGGAGGTGGGGCAGGGGGGGGGGGGGGAGGGGTGGGGGGGTGGATTTAGGGGTGGGGGGGGTGGAGGTGGGAGGGGGGGTGGGGGGGTGCGGGGGGGGGGTGAGGGGAGGGGGGGTGGGGAGGGGTGGGTGGGAGGGGGGCGGGTGGGTGGTGGGGGGGGGGGGCGGTGTGGTGGGGGGGGGGAGGGGGGGGATTGGGGCGGGTGAGGGGGCGGGGGAGTGGGGGGGGGGGGGGGGGGGGGGCGGGGGGGGGGGGGGGTAGGTTGGTGGGGGCTAGGGGGGGGGGGGGGGGGGGGGGGGGGGGTGGGAGGTTAGGGGGGGGGGGGGGGGGGGAGGGGGGGTGGGGGGTGTGGGCGGGGGGGAGGGGGGGGGGGGGGGGCGGGGGGGGGGGGGGCGGGAGGGGGAGGGAGGGTGGGGTGGGGGGGGGGGGTGGGGGGCGGGGGATGGCGGGTGGGGGGGGGGGGGGGGGGAGGGGGGGGGTTTTGGGGGGGGGGGGGGCGGGTGAGAGGGGTGGGGGGGGGGGTGGGGGTGGGGGGAGGGGGGGGCGGAGGGGGGGGGAGGGGGGGGGGGGGGGGGGGTGGGGGATTGGGGGAGGGGGGGGTGGAGGGAGGGGGGGAGGGGGGGGGGGGAGGGGGAAGGGGGGGGGGGATGAGGGGGGGAGGGGGGAGGGTGGGGTGTGGGGGGGAGTAGGGGGGGGGGGGGGAGAGGGGGGGGGGGGGGTGTGGGGGGGGGGGAGGGTGGGGGGGGGTGGGGGGGTGGTGGGGCGGGGGGGGGTGTAGGGGGCGGGGGGGGGGTGTGGGGGAAGGGGGTAAGGGAGGGGGGGGGGGGGGGAGGGGCGGGGGGGGGAGCGGGGTAGGGGGGGGGGGCGGGAAGAGTGGGGGGGGGGGGGGGGGGGGGTGGGGGGAGTTAAGGGGGGGGGGGGTGGGGAGGGGGGGGGGGGGGAGGGGGGGGGGCGCGGGTGGTGGGGAGGGGGGGTGGGGGGGGGGGGGTGGGCGGGGGGGGGTGGGGGGGAGGGGGGGGGTGACGGGGGGGGGGGGGGGGGAGGGTGGGGGGGGGGGGGGGGGAATGGGGGGGGTGTGGGAGGGGGGGGGGGGGGGGGGGGGAGATGAAGGGGGGTGGGGGGGGGGGAGGGGGTGGTGGAGGGGGGGGTGGAGGGGGGGGGGTGCTGGCGGGGGGGGGGGGGGGGGGGGGGGGGGAGGGGGGGGGGGTTGGGGGGGGGTGGGGGGGGGGAGGGGGGGGGGGCCGGGGGGGAGGGGGGTAGATGGGGGGGGGGGCGGATTGGGGGGGGGGGGGGCGGGGAGGGGGGGGGGGGAAGGGGGG
>BQNB010024031.1:50000-61167 GCA_026074375.1 Tanacetum coccineum
AAAACTTAAAAAAAAAAAACCCAAAAAAATATAAAATCATTGTTCTTTAATATCAAATTAATATCACCAAATGGTAAAATACCAAAATATAATTATTCTCAACTGCCAAGGTTTTATCATAATAAACTTCCGGTGAACTTGTTTGGTTTCTCATTTCGAACAAAAGATTAAAAACTTGCCTTTTGTGTCACTAGCGAGGTACGGTTCACCTTTTAAAGATAAACAAACTCTAAGAAGGTTATAAGGCGGGTTGTTCATAGGAACTACGACCCTAAAGAAAAAAGGTTTTTTAATAGCTTCGCGGCTTTTCCTATTCCTCCGCTCCTTATGTGCGTTTTTTCTTTTCGAGAGTTACGAGAAGCTTGTCAGAGTATTCTAGGGTTTAAGTTGTCTTTATCGTTTGTCCGTTATTAAAATAAATTGTGAATTTACTTTTGATAAACCAAAAACAAAAAAAATTAGTGTAAATTTCCTTTTTAGTGCATGCGCACTCGTTCCCAATCTCGTAATCTTCATAATCAACAACACCAGGCCCCACCTCCTGTTGTTGAACCTTTTAATCTTGAAGAACCATTTGAAAATCCACCTCCTCCCCCACCTCCAATGGATGATCAACGTACTATGGCTCAGTTGCTTGAAGCACCCACCGCGGGTTACGAGGATGCCATCGTTGTGCCCGAAATCACTGCGGACAACTTTGAGCTTAAGCACGGTCTGCTTAACCTCGTTCAAAACAAGCAATTCTTCGGACATGACAAAGAAGATCCCTACATGTCACATCCGATATTTCAACAAGATCACTTCTACGATGAAGTTCCCGAACGTCCCGAGTACGTCGGTAAAGCTTATGCTTTTCCCATTTTCCCTCGAGGGAGCAGCCCGGATTTGGCTTGAAAAAGAACCCCCTCGATCGATTCAAACATGGGATGATCTTGTCTCAAAATTCATCAACAAATTTTTCCCTCCTTCTAAAACCACAAATCTTCGAAATGAAATCACGAGATTTCAACAAAGATTTGATGAGACGTTTTATGAAGCATGGGATAGATTTAATGATCTTCTTCGGGCATGTCCACATCATGGATTTTCTGAGTTGCATCAACTTGATACATTCTATAATGCCTTAAACTCTAACGATCAAGATTCGTTAAATTCCGCCGCGGGTGGCAACTTTTTGGACAAAATGCCTCGTGATTGCCTAAGAATCATTGAAAGCAAATCCAAAGTTCGTAATTCACGCAACAAACCAGTTGTTGCCAAAGTGAGTGCGAGCACTTCCACCCCCGGAATCTCTTCCGAAGTTGCTGAGTTGAAAGATATGGTGAAAGCTTTACTCCTTGACAAGAAAAATCAATCTCCCGCTCCTACTCCTGTCAAAGCGGTTGAGGAAAGTTGTGTTACTTGCGGTGGTGCTCATTCCTACCAAACTTGTCCAGCCACTTCTGGCAATGTTTATCGAGATAATATTCAAGAATATGTCTCTCAAGCAGCCGCAACTAACTTCAACCAAGGAAACACCGGTTATCCGTAACCCGACTTTCAAATCAATATTTCGAGCAACCCGGTTTTCCTACCAATTCAAAAAACCATCATGTGCAAAATTCAAGGAATACTCAGAAATCATTACAAACCAAAACGATGGGAATTTCAATCAAGATCCAGTTTACCAACCGGTTCATCAAGGTCTATAATCTAGCGATCCTTCAGGTTGTTCAAAACCTCCATGCTTATCTAGCTCAAGCCCCTCAAATTCAAGGTGTATCAAAGGAAGATTTCCAATGAGCTTTGTAAAAAGCTAAAGATGCTTGTGATGAGGAAACATGCAAACTAAGGTCAAACATTGCAAAATCAATTGAACAACTTGGCTACTTCAAATCAAAGACTTGAAAGTATGCTAGGTAACTTCATCAAGATGAATACCGCCTCTACTTCGGGAACTCTTCCTTATGTATCATGTTTTCTATACCCGAAGGGGATTTAAAGGTATTACACTCGAAGGGGTGTAGTTACTAGGGACCTACGAGTCATATTCTTCTTCTCCTAAAAAGTTTAGTTAGAACGTGATACCCGACGGTCACAAAGGATACGATGCATCCTACTAACAACGGAAGCACCAAAGACATCCACCTACCGGTTTTCTATTGTCAATCATGAAATCTATCTCTGAGCTTGCTATGTACCAGTTAGGGTCTCAAGGGCCTAACCAAAAAGCATCAATTCCATTTCCTTCAAGAAGAAATGATGAAAGACGTCGTGAGAAAGCTAACGACCAAATTGAGAAATTCTATGAAATCTTTAGAGATTTGAGTTTCGAAATTAGCTTTACGGATGCCTTGATGCTTATGCCAAAATTCGCCTCGACTCTAAAAACCTTAATCGGAAACAAGGAAAAGTTGAGTGAAATGGCTAGAACCCCGTTGAATGAGAATTGCTCAGCCGTCATCCTAAACAAGTTACCAAAGAAACTTGGAGACCCTGGCCGATTTCTCATTCCATGTGAATTTTCTGGGATTAATACATGCAACGCCTTGGCCGATCTTGGTGCAAGCATTAATCTTATGCCATATTCCGTCTGGAAAAATCTCTCTCTTCCCGAACTAACCCCGACTTGCATGACGCTTGAGTTAGCGGACCGTTCAATCTCTGAACCAATCGGTATCGCTGAAGACGTCTATGTAACGGTGGGAAAGTTCCAATTTCCTGCAGATTTCGTAGTCGTCGATTTTGAGCCAGACCCCCGAGTACCTCTAATTCTCGGGAGGAGTTTCTTAAAGATAAGTCGTGCATTAATCGATGTATACGAGGGTGAGATAACCCTTCGTGTTGGCAGAGAGGCCATTACATTCAATCTGGACCAAACTTCGAGATACACGGCTGATTACGATCATATGACGGCAAACCGAATTGACGTCATTGATATGGCTTGTGAAGAATACTCTCAAGAAGTTCTTGGTTTCTCTGATGTGATCTCGAGTGGCAATCCCACTCCTTACTATGATCCAATCGTCTCTACTTCTTCTCCAACTTTAACTCCATTCGGGGACAGTGACTTTCTCCTTTTCGAAGAAGCCGACTCTTTTCTTGCTTTAGAGGATGATCCAACTTCACCGGAAGTTGATCCAACTTATTATGACCCTGAAGGGGACATACTTCTCCTCGAAGCAATTCTCAATAGTGAACCATCACCACCTCTCCAAGGAAATTATTTTCCAGACACTCGAAAAGATCTAAAAATTTGTGAGGCAAACCATGAAATTTCTTTAGTTAATGAGCCCTGAGGTTTGAACTCAAGGACTTGACCACTCCATTTGGAATATGCATTTTGGTGGAGGGTGTACGGGACAACAAGTTGCGTGTTCATTATTGACAAAAGATTGAAGAATGACGACGAAAAGGCAGCTCTAATTGAGGTTATTATGTCGCCCACAAGCAAGCCATCGCTTGGAGGTATATACTTTTGATATCAAGGGTATCAACCCAGAGTTTTGTACACACGCAATGGAATTCTCATGGGAAGAGGACATACTGAACCTTTTTTTGGTTCAGCATAAAAAGTACGGGTAAACCCAAAAAATCGCCAGACGTCATAAAGAAGAAGATAGTTGAAAGTCTCTTGAAGCCGGGTGGGTGGGGAATGGGTCAAGTTTATATCCGGAAAGATAAAATTTTTTCTATTTTTCCCCTCTCGGTGCATTGTGTACCAAAATAAGGGTGGCATAGACTGTTGTCAATAATGATTGAAAATGATATCTTATACCGACTCGATTGTGGTCACAGGGTGTGAAAGTGTGCATCGATGCTAAAGAAAGTTGAGTTGAGGATGTCCCCGAAACGGACCACTTCCACTTCCTTCATAGATCGAAGCTCGAAAGGGAGGGGTGTGACTAGCGGGAAAAAAACCAATTCTTTGTTTTCTCGATGGGCTGTTCAGGTTATTTTTCCAGATTCCCATTTAGAGTGTGGTACCCCCCGAAGTGGGAGACCCAAAAGGGGAAAGGTGGGGGGGGAGGAAAAAAAAAAAAAAAAAAAAAAAGACAAAAAAAACCCTTTACTTTTGGGGGGCCCCATCGGAAAACATTTGCCTATCGTCGCATGCCTTTTTGGGGGCTATTGCAATGCGCCACGGCTCGTTCAACGATGTATGATGGCTAATCTTCATGACAATGATCGAAAAAATGATGGGAAGTGTTTATGGACCCAAATCCAACCCCGCCTTCATTAGGACTTTTCAGTCGTCGGGGATTCTTTTTCAACATGCCTATCCCACTTGGACAAAATGTTAAAACGGTGTGAAGACACCAATTTGGTCCTCAATTGGGAGAAAAGCCATTTCATGGTAAAGGAAGGCATTGTTCTTGGACACAAAATCTCTAAATCAGGAATTGAGGTCGATCGAGCTAAAGTTGACGTTATCGCCAAGCTCCCTCACCCGACTACTGTGAAAGGTGTCCGAAGTTTTCTTGGGCATGCCGGTTTTTTACCGACGTTTCATACAAGGACTTTCTAAAAAATAGCCGCCCAATGACCCCACCTGCTTGAAAAGGTAGACTCCATTTTTCTTCTCAAAAGAGTGTATCGAATCCTTTAATACACTTAAAAGAAAATTGACTGAGGCTCCGATTTTGATTGCTCCCGACTGGGACTTGCCCTTCGAACTAATGTGTGATGCAAGTGATTTTGCAATTGGGGCAGTCCTAGGGCAACGAAAGAACAAGCATTTCCAACCAATACACTATGCCAGCAAAACCATGACTGAAGCTCAAGCACACTACACTACGACCGAAAAAGAATTACTTGCCGTAGTGTATGCTTTTGAGAAATTTCGGTCGTATCTTGTTTTGTCTAGTGCTTTGTGTTATACGTCCTACCATTCTGCTATAAAAAGTATCTCTCCTAAAAAGGATGCTAAGCCAAGACTGATGCGGTGGATCCTTTTGCTCCAAGAATTCGATGTTATCATCCGAGACAAAAAAGGAGCAGAGAATCTGGCCGCCGATCATCTTTCCAGACTTGAGAACCCTCATCAAGATAAACTCGAGAACAAGGAAATCACGGAAACATTTCCTCTCGAAACTCTTGGATCGGTTGCTCTTCGTGTTGATAATACCCCATGGTTTGTAGATTTCGCAAACTACCATGCGAGGAATTTCATTGTCAAGGGAATGTCATCCCAACAGAAAAACAAGATTTTTAAAGAGGTCAAACACTACTTCTGGGATGACCCCTTCTTGTTCAAAATCTGTGCGGATCAAATGATCTGGCGGTGTGTGCACGGCAAAGAAGCTCTCGACATTCTCGAAGCTTGCCACAATAGACCCACCGGGGGACATCACGGTGCAAATCTCACCGCCAAAAAGGTCTTTGATGCCGGATTCTTTTGGCCTTCAATATACAAAGATGCCCACGAGTTGGTTAAAAATTGCGAGTTGTGCCAACGACAAGAAAAAATTTCACAAAGGGATGAGATGCCTCAAAATTCCATTCAAGTTTGTAAAATCTTTGACGTTTGGGGCATCGATTTCATAGGACCATTCCCATCTTCTAGAGGCAACAAATACATACTTGTGGTTGTCGATTACCTATCAAAATGGGTTAAAGCGAAAGCGCTCTCCACCAATGACGCCCGAGTAATTTGCAAATTTCTTAAATCTCTCTTTGCCAGATTCGGTGCCCCTCGTGCCATCATCAGTGATCGTAGATCACATTTTTGCAATGACCCGTTTACAAAGGTCATGCATAAATATGGAGTCAGTCATCGTCTCTCCACCGCATATCACCCACAAACAAGTGGGCAGGTTGAAGTATCGAATCGTGGTTTAAAAAGAATTCTTGAAAGAACAGTGGGCGAAAATCGTACCTCTTGGTCGGACAAACTGGATGACGCTCTCTGGGCCTTCCGTAAAACGTACAAAACACCCATCGGGTGCACTCCGTACAAGCTTGTATATGGAAAGGCATGTCATCTGCCGATTGAGTTGGAGCACAAAGCTTACTAGGCCCTTAAACATGCAAACTTTGATATCAAAACCGTGGGTGATCAACGCAAAGTTTAACTCAATGAATTAAGTAAACTGCGTGATCAAGCCTTTGAAAATTCTTTGATCTACAAAGAGAAAAGACACATTGTGAATTTATTGACGACATCAATGATCCTAAAACACGGGGTGTTATATCTTAGGTAGGGTTTGTTCTTAATTTGTTTTGTGTTTTTCATGTCAAAACAAGGAAAGGATATAACACTTTTGTTCTTGTTCTTTCTTTATGATTTTGAAAATTTATAAAAGCTATGCCTCACATGGATCCATGATGGTTTCTTGTTCATGCACAGAAATCTATAAAGATTAATTCAAGAGTTGTTAGCCTCCAAATATTGAGTCAAACAAAGAAGCTTCGGTCATTCATTAATATTCGTTGTAATAGGCTAGAAAGGAAAACCGGGCTTGGTTACTGGTATGTGTTTAATTACACATACCTTTTACCTTTAAAAACAAGTTAAAATAACCAAAAACGGACTTAAAATGCCAAAAATATTCTTGTTTTGCTAATTGTGTTGTGCAGGAACGGATATCTAAGAAAAGGACGAAAAACGAAGCCAAAACGACAAAACCAGACACGGAATGGGAAAGCGTGGAAAAGACAAAGTCAAGACAAAGCCCAAGTGTGAAAAAGTCAACCAAAGTCAACCCCGACAAATCCAAAGTCAAAAAATGAAGAAAAATAAGTTTAGGGGCCAAAATTGCCAAGTCCCTAACTTATTTAATGAAGAATATAGAGAAAATGCTTGTGAGGGACTCATGCTGCCATTTTCCCAAAGTATTAACTACAAGGGTCATTCCTGCCAACACTCCAAAACTATAACTCCAAAATTGCCAAGTCCCTAAACTTATTTAATGAAGGATATAAAGAAAATGATTGTGAGGGACTCATGCTGCCATTTTCCCAAAGAGATACCACAAGGGTCATTCCTGCCAACCCTAGAAAGTTATACACCACAAGGACTTGTGGTGTAATAACCTTTATAACACTCAGGGGTGTTTTCTGTCAAAACCCCAAACTTGTATAAACCAAGGACGTGTATTGCAATGAAAACTATAAACTTGGAGGACCAATTGTGACAAAAGCCCAAACCCTCACCCCGTTTTGAATCACTGTATATCTCCTCCAACACATTTCCCGCCAAACTCCAATACCCCACATCCTGTCAATGTCAACCTCGTTGACTCCCCACAACACTCCAAAACCATCACCATAACAAACCCCACCCCCCACATGGGTATGCCAAGCTGGCAATCCAAAAACCCACCATTCAAATCAATGGCTGTGACGATTTTGAGTGGGCACCAAGACAATCCAAGGGCTAGGATTGCTTTGTGTTTTCTACACTCTCACAACAAGCACACAAGACTGTTTGTGTGTCTACAAAGAAGCACACACAGAAGTGAAGACAAAAGTGAAACCCTAGCTTAGCTTTTCTATATAAGTCTTTTGTAAGCCCTTGAGGCAAAGAATGTAGTTTTTTTTAAGTTCAGTTTTAAGTTTTTAAGTAGCCAAACTTTTATGTACTTGTATTTTTAAGATTAATGAAAATTCAGTTGATGTTTTAATTTTTGTTCAAAATTCCTAAGTTAAGTCTTTTAAAGCTCACTTAAAGCTCTTTATAACCTGTTGTTAAACCTTTATACAAGAGTTTAAGAAAAATTTAAAAAAAAAGAAAAAAGAGTTACTGTTTGATTAAGCCATGGATGAATGAGTGTTGGGAAATACAAGTTAGAAGGTCAAAGTACTGCTAAGTTGAAGGTCAAAGTACTGCCTGCTTAGTATAAAAAAGTCAAAGTACTGCCTTTAAGGTATATCTATCCTACAATGAGCAAACTTGGATGGCTCATTGGGTTGCTTAGTTTAGCTTATTTATAAGCTTGGGTAGGTTTTAGAGCTTATTTAGGTTGACATAATCCTGTTTTGAGCAAGGATTAAAGGTATACCTCTTTTTAAAGTTTTGCTTAAAGTTACTGTAGCATTGCTTATTTTTAGCTTATTAATGGCTTATTGTGCTTATTTGTGTTTAGTGATGCTTAAATATGCCTTCTAGTTGCTCTTATTTCATTTACTTGCAAATTGCTTAAAACTGCCTAGATAAGCTTATTTTTGTTGATTAGCTTATTAGTTTTTCAAGTGCTTATTTGTTTTTGCTTTTCACTTTTTATTGCTTAATATTGCATGATTAGTAGTAGTCTTTAAAATTTTGAGCTTAAATCAGTTTTTATATGTTTTAAAATCAGTTTTTAAAATATAAAGGGGTGTTTGGGTTAAGCCCAAAATGGGTCAAAAATGCATTGTTATGGGTTGGTGTCATATTGGTTAACTTTAGCTTAAGTTATTAAGCTTGTTTGAATCTGTTTTCAAAAGATTTGAAGTCCAAAAGTTGTTTTTCAAGTTTTCTAAATTGTTCTTTAAGACTGTGTTTTTTTAAAGAGAGATACAATGACTTATTTGGATAAGCCATTGTAAACCTGAGTTTTAGTCTCAAGATGTGTCATTTGTGAGTATCAAAAATTAGTGGTTAAGACTAATGGGTGTCATTTGCATTTGGTTATAGACTGTCAACACAAGGGCCAAAACTGCCAATTGCCCAAAGTATTAACCACAAGGGCCAAGTCTGCCAACTAGCCAAAGTTATAACTCATAAGGACCTTGGGTGCAATTCAAATATAACGTTGGGGGACTATTTCTGTCAAAGTCCCCAAACATTCATTAACCAAGGACTGAAATTGCGAAAAGAGATATAACCTTGAGGGACTATATGTGACAAATCATCAAACTTCACCCCTGGATTTGAGTTACTGTATATCTTCCTCATTAATTTCCCGCCAAACTTCAAGCCCCACCTCTGGCATTTCCCCCCTCCTCGTTTGCTGTCCACAACCCTCCAAAACCATCACCAACACTTACCCCACCCCCCACATGGATGTGCCAAGCTGGCAATCCAAAATCCCTCAAAAATTCATCAAAGGCTGTTATAACTCGGATTAGGCACCAAGGTAAATGAAGGGCCATGATTTGCTTTGGAGTCCACTCTCACAACAAGCATACAGCCAAATGTGTCTACAAAGAAACACACCAGGAAGAAGACAAGAGAACCCCAAACCCTAGCTTATTTTTGGCTATAAAAGCCTTTGTAAGCCCTGGAGGCCCATAGTTAGTTTTTTAGTGTGTAAGTTTTAAGAAAGATTTTTCAATTTAGTTTGTTTAAGTGGTAACTATTTAAACTTTCATGTTACTTGTAATTTCTTTTAATGAAAATGGAGATTTAAGTTTAAAATTGTTGTCCAAGTTCTTGTTCCTTGAAGCTCCACATTTTAACTAATATAAGTCACTTTATAAATCTGTTTTAAAATGTGATACAAAATTTAAAAAAATCCAAAGAAAGGAAAAAGCTATGTTTGATTACGCTAAGGATCGAATGAGCAAAACAAGATGGCTCATTGGGTTTTCTTAGTTTAGCTGTTTATAAGCTTGGGTAGTTCTAGAGCTTATTTTAGGTGCACACAATCCTTTTTTGAGCAAGGATGTAAAGGATGCTTTCTTTTAAATTTTAGCTATTACTGTAGCATTGCTTTATTGTGGCTTATTTTCAGCTTATCTTATGTCTTTTTGTGCTTATTTATGTTAATTGATGCACTCAAAAATGACCTTTTTAGTTGCTCTTGTATTATTTCATTTTCATTTGCTTAAAAACTGTCTAATATAGCTTATTTCTGTCATTAGCTTATTAGCTTTTAAAAGTGCTTATTTGTTCTTGCTTTTCACTGTTTATTACTTAACCTTGCATGTTTAGTAGTTGTTCTTAAAATTTAGTGCTTAATTCAGTTTTTATAAAGGTTAAATCCAGTTTTTAAAATATAAAGGGAGATTTGTGGATAACGCCCAAAATGGGTCAAAATGGAAAGGTTATGGGTTGGTGTCACTTGACAAACTTTGGCTTAAGTAATTAAGCTCTTTTGAGCCTGTTTTCAAAAGTTCACAAGTTTAAAAGTTGATTTTCAAAGTTTTCTCAATTATCTCTTAAGTCTGCTAGTTTGAAGAAAAGGCCAAAGTGCTTATTTGCTTAAGTTCTTGTAAACTTAAGTTGTAGTGCTACTTTGGTGACATTTGTGTATGCAAAACCAACTAGCCCAAGCCTTAAGGGTTCCTTGTTGTTTTGTTAGCTTATTTGTCCTTAAGCCCCTAGATCTTTTTAGCTTTTTAGATAACCCCTAGGTCCAACTATAAGCCCTAACAAGCTCAGCCCTTAGGAAGCCCTTTTGATAGCTTATTTTTAAGCTTAAAGTAGGGCCTTGACTGTTTTACTTAGCATAGTGTAGTAAATTGCTTATTTTCTTTTTCTAGCTTATTAGGAGCTTATTAGTTGTTGAATTCAGTTTCTACTTGCTTATTAGTTCCCTTGTTGCTTATGTTAGCTTATTGTGCTAGACACCATTTTTAAGACCTTCTGTCCTAGCTTATTAGGGGGCCTCAGCCCAAGCTTTTGGCTTTTCTAAAAAGCCAATAAGCTCTTTTATTAAGCCCTAGCTTTGTAGACTTTAAGAAGCCCTCTAAGTAGCTTTAATTTAAGCCCAAAGTAGGCTTTTGACTGTTTCATTTAGTTTAGTTTAGTAAACTGCTTATTTTCTTTTTCTAGCTTATTAGGAGCTTATTAGTCATAGCTTTTTATTCCCTTTTACTTTTTTAGCTTGGTTTTCTGTTTGTCTTAGCTTATTAGTCCTTTTCCTTTGCTTATTGAGGGTTTAAAGCCCAAAGCCACAACCAGCAGTACTAACTCTTAAGTTAGTACTGCTGAGGGTTTAAGCTAATTTTTGGCTTATTGGGCTTATTCATTTGCTTATTTCTCTTGTTCCTAATGTTTGTGTGATAAGTTATGTTTGCTTATTAGTCCTTTACTTGTGCCTATTCTAGCTTAAAACTCAAAAAGGAAAAGCCACTCTTGCCTTAAAACTTGTTTAAGCTACTGTCCAAACAAAAAGCCCTTTTTTTAGCTTATTTATAAGCTTTTACAAATTCTTGCAGTTATGAAAAATGTTAAGCTCAATGAGCTTAACAAGTTTGTTTAAAAAGTTTTCATAAAAAAAAGAGAGGAGATAAGGGGTGACCCGGGTGAGCAAGACTCGAA
>BQNB010024032.1:0-10191 GCA_026074375.1 Tanacetum coccineum
AAAGTATTAAATCGCACCCACCCTCCACTCAACAGTATGATGTGTGGTCGTGGCTCTACATGCTCTACCTAAAGGAGTCACATTAAATGGACTGCATCAAAGTCTTACGGGTTCGAGTGACACATGGTCCTTCAAGCTTCACTCTTGGGACTTCCGTTGCAAGCTGCACGAAAAAAGCAATTAATGTACTTTTTTCTTAGTATGCAACAATAATTTTTGTCTGGACATTCTTTAACGAATTCACAAGTCGCATTATATAATCAATCAACATCTAATGATCCCTCAAATTAGTTGTTTACCAGGGGATTTAATAAAATTTGACATACACTCATAAGTCATACCCACACTGAACTAATAGTGGCAACAATCGATAACAGAAATTAGAAACTTACTAAAATGGATTAAAAATGACAACCTTCAAAATAGAAATCAAACTATAACTAAAAAGCGACACTGAACGATGCTTTACATCTAGACTTACACCAATAAAAAGATATGGAAACAACATCATCAAAAATAATCGCCTTTGAAGGTTTCTTCTCCTCGAATAGAAGTTTGTTTCGATAAGACCACACAAGCCACCAAACCCCGAAAAAAGACACTTGGATCTCATCTTAACTTAGGACTGAAGACGTAAAGAGCCATCCAGTTTGATTTCATTCAGTGAAGGAGTTAACGCCGAATATTCGATATCCCACAAGAACAAATTTTTGCGGCGCAATTTGTCTGACAAACAAACACTAAAAAATATAGTCTCGTAGTTCAACCCCCCAATACCCAAATGGACAAAGGATAGAATATCGATCTCCATACTCTACGCGAAATATGAATCTCGTAGGAAAGCGCTTCCAATTTGATTTTCAGCTAGAATATTTGACCTATCGGACACTTTTAATCCAAAGAGTTTTAGAATCAACCGATCAAGAGACCGTTGATCGCATCAAAAAAGCCCCGAATAGAAGCGCCAGAAAACTCCCCCGCTCCCTCTAAGACCAGAACCATCTATCAGGACACGGATTGAAGCACTTCGGAATGAGCAAGTCCGTAGCTTTCTTGAACTGAGACTGCTCGATTCCTCCTCTAATGCTGCACGGAAGTTATTATCAAGGCTGGCTCTTAAGCTTCATACAGATTGACCATCATTAATATAAACAAGAGCATAGAATACGGGGAAATAAGAGCTTCAAAGCTTGGCTGCCAAATCCAAAATACGTCCTAGAATTTCGTAGTGTTCGCATTGCCCACGTATAATATACATAAAATTCACGCATGTTAATACCTTGATCTTCAACTTCCCTGACTCATTAATAATATCTCTCCAGCAGGACCGCTACATATTTAGAGACTTTATTTACTCACCTTCAACTCCGTAAAATAACCTAATTACTCAATGACCATAAAGAATCATTAAGGGAATAGAATCTCAGAACCATTTTCATCAATAAGGCTCTGTTAAGAGCAAAAAGGCTTGAAACTCCAAGACCACCTTTTTCTTTGGCCGCCAACACACTATTCCATTTAACCCAAGAAGATTTGTTACTTTTGAGCTCATGTCCATTAAAAAACTGGCATCGGATAGATTCAAGCGAACGAAGCACCGTTAAAGGGACTTTTAAAGATAGAACACGTAGAAATATCGGTATCGAAACCTAAGACCTGATTAAGAAAGTAAGCATACCTCCAATTGACCGGGGTACTTTAATTTTTCCAATTGGATAAGCGAGATTTCAACTTATCAATAATTTCCGTCCAAGCTTGTACACGGGACATGTTGCCTCCCACTTTTGTACCTAAGTAAGTAAACGGCGTATTAAGAATTAGACAACCGAGTTTTGAAGCAGCTACTTTGATCTTATCATCTCCAACATTAACCCCCATAATCTTGCTTTTAGACATATTGATACGTAATCCCGAAGCTCGAAAGAAGCATTCCAAAACATGAACAAGAGTACGTAATATAATCAACACACCATTGACACCACACACACCGCACGTCCGCATAAACCAAATGAAAAGATTCACCAAAAGGACTATAGAGTGAATTCCTTTAAATAAACCGAACTCCACAACACTTTGAAATGATAAATGTTAGCCTCCATATTTAAAATAAAAAGGAACGGAGATAAAGGGTCACCTGCTTAACCCTTTGAAGAATGAAAATTCTTCCTGTAGGACTCCCGTTTATTGATGATTGTGAAACCCCCTCGCAGATCTTAAACACTTTGAATCAATCGCGCCACTATTGCCAAAACCGAACTTTTTTAGAACATCATCCAAGAAATCCCAACGAACCGAAGATCAAAGCTTTTCGAAATCAACCTAGAAGATTAAGGATTGCTTATTCTTTGGACTTACACATTGAAAGCCTCATAAGAATGAATGGCCCGTCTAAGATTTGTCTATCTGAAATAAAAGCGGATTGAACTTCATTAACAATATCACCCAAAACTCCCACAAGACGATTGGCCAAGATCTTAGCTATGATTTTGTAAATGCTTCCAATAAGACTAATTGGTCTAAAGTCTTTAACCAAATTAGCGTCATGAACTTTCGGGATTAAGGCTATGAACAATCATTACATCTTGGGAATGAGTCACCGAAGGTAAAGAAATAATTAACCGCCGCAAACACATCATTTTCAATACATGTCCAAAATTTTCTATAAAAGCCAAACGAAAATTCATCCGGTCCAGGATATTAGTCCGAACCACAATCCCACACCCCTCTTTACTTCTCTTTAACAACGCACCTTCTAATTCAGTTGATGATCGATAGAAAATAGTCTTATGAAAATTCCATATCAATAAGAATTCGATTAGCAGAAGGTTATCAAATCTTTTCCAAAAAAAAAAAAAAAAAAAAAAAAAAAAAAAAAAAAATAAAAAAAAAAGTAAATAAAAAAAAAAAAAAAAATAAGGGGGGGAAAAAAAAAAAAATAAAAAAAAAAATGAAGAAAAAATTCAGATTTAATAACTTTCGGATTATCTTGCCACTTACCATCAACCATAATACCTCGAATGTTAGATTGACTTCTTTTTTTATTCAAGACCCCATGAAAATATCGAGAGTTCTCATCCCCCTCAATCGCCCATTTAACCTTTAGCCCGTTGAGGCCAAATCCATTAATGATTTTATCAAGGTATTGAATGGATTTAATAACCTCCATTCTTCCTATTAATAATGATAATCAGAATTAGGCCCTATCAATATCAGCATCTATTCTGTTAAGCTCTTCTTTAAGAATACCACAACTCCCATTCTTAGCCTTTTAATAGATTTTTATGCCACTCACGAATTATTTACCTTTAAGAAATTTAAACTTTTGCATCACTTTCCTCATTAGCATAGTTTTCAACAGGGCATGAATTCATTGTGTCAATGACAAACTTAATTAAAACACCACTTCCGCCCATGGTTGAAATACCTAATCGGGATCGGCCGGTAGTACATGATTTGGATTCACGAAGAAGAATCGGGCGATGATTCGATAAGAATCTTCAAAGAAGTAGCACATATATCCGTATATGAATTAATAATTTTTCAGAAATAAGAAACCTGTCAGTTTTTACTCATCTTAGTAGCGGGATTTGTTGGACACCATGTAAACGACTACCTCCTAGCGGGATCTCCTCAAGGCCTGCATTTTGCCAATAAAACGTGTTGACATATCAGCACCTTGAACATTAAAAACCGAATCCAAATCCTTTCAGTTTGTCCGTCTCACTTTCATTGAAATCGCCCATAATTAGCACTCACCGTCCCATCTTATTAATAATATACACCAAATAATCCATAAAATCTTTTTGTCTCTCAAGTAGTGAGGAGCATAAACCGCCACCAGCAAGATCTTAACACCAATTTTCAACCAAGAACCACCGGAATTATAATGAAAAAATCCGAAACATAACATATCTTTTTGGAAAGAATTAGGATCCCAAATGCAAAGAATCCTCCCGATTCCCACAGAATCGCAATGAGCGAAATCAAAAGTAATAATTTCCCCCAACAAGCTAGACACACCATAAAAAGGTTCTATCTCCATTTTTGTTTTCCTGAAGAGCCAAAAAATTCACTTTATTTTTTAAACACAACTCCTTAACCCAATCTTTTTTGGCCTTTGGGCTTAGGCCTTGAATGTTCAAAGAAAGAACATTTCATCGATTAACCCCCACACTCCCTGAGATTCAATAATCTCACTTATATATATTTACACAACCTTTCATATATATCCATTGCTTTGTCCAAGCCTTCCAGTTCCTCCAGCACACAAAGGATAGACCCCCTAGATTGCGGAGCCACTGGTTTTTTAAAGAGACCAGAACCACACTGTAGCCCGACTCTCACTATAGAACCGTAGTAATTATTATCCTTTCCATGTTCATATATGTTCTTCTCCACGATACGAGGCGATGTAAAATCATTAACGCTTCTCCAATATCTTCTTGCATGGAAACCCCATTAGGAGTAAAACCTGGTGGGAATTTGATACTATGATCAATACTGGTATGTTAGCATCATTATCTTTATTTTTGTAGGAAAGAGTAGAATGCCAAAAGGACTTCCATGGATCTTGTTTTGTCTAAAGGATCATCAAGTTCAGTCTCTGGAACTTTATCCACATCGTCAGCATCATCAAAGTTGAACGCACCATGGCTATTTGCAGTGTCTCCTTTAGACCCTTCTTCAGATTCATCATCATCATCAAATTCATCAGCGAATTCAGGAACTCATCCAGGGATTTCTTTAGCGCGTAATACAAAAACCTTACCTCGGAAGATAACTTTAAAGTTCTCATAAATATTATTTCCAAGTTTTTGAATAATGATAATCTATTCGTGATAAGAAACCATCTTCTCTCTGATCTTCGGTGTCAAGAATCTCTCCCACTTACTAGCAATCTTTTAAAGGTAATTTTTAGACCAAAGTATAATGGGACTCCTTCGATCTCAACCCATAAAATTCTACCTACAGGAACGAATTCGTAGAAGTTTGTTTAAAACCGAGACACACGATCCCAACCCCCCTATTTTTCCTGAATAATTCCTTAATATTTAGACGAAGGAAATCCAACAAAACCCATAGTTTCTCCCAAATATTGAAAGTTTGATCTCGTCAAAACCTTCATTCTATAGTACACCTTAAGATTCGACAAAGATGCAAACGCTTAAACCCTACCAACAAGGTCTTAGAGAGATCTCTTGAATTAAGACTCTCATCACCAAAAGCAATGAAGGCGCAGATTACACAGTCCAATGCTTCGAATGAATTATTTGTATTCAGCACATGGGTGAATAAGATTACCTACTTTCTTACCCATTTTTTCGGTTAACGATACTCTTTCTTTTGGGCTCATTACACATTGTCTTGTCGAGGCTTATTAATCTTCCAGGAGTTCTATGACAATATGGCAACTAGTATGCATGTAACTTGAATCGACCAACCAAGAGTTGCAAAGATTACTTACCAATCGTTCCATGTTAAACACATTAATGAATCGAACAAAACCGAATCTTTTCCCATCTTTCGATTTCTTAAATGGAATAAACGAGTCAATAACGTGTCCATATTTCTTGCAAGCATGAAACAAATCTTTGGCGGAAAACACCTCAGGAAAATTCGACACATAGATTGAAGTGGAGATCTTAGCCACATCATCTTCTTTTGTTCTAAAGATACCCATGATACAATGAAAAAATTGAAAAAATGAATTTGTAGAAAACGACCAGAAACGAAACCCTAAAAAACGAAAAAGCCCTATAGTCCCAAGTTAAGGGATCGCCTAACACACTCGTTTAGAGATCGAATCAACAAGTGATGATCTCAATAAACAGGGGTTATAACAATCACCGCTCTAGGGAGGTAGTAGCAATATTCGAATTAGGACTCATAGAGGCGAAGGGGATTGAAAGGAGATCTAACACCTAATGATTATCGTCGAATCGAATAAAGAGGGATTTAGCAGATAACAATGAATAACAAACCCTAGATCTCACTAAATCAGATGAATAGTAATTACTTAGAACCAAGAAATCGATTAGAAATCGAAACCCTAATTCTAAAAATCACGTCGAATCTAACAAGAGAGATTAGAAGAAAGCTATTTAATCGATCTACACATATCAAACTGATTAATCCGTACTGAAATGGAAATCAAACAGGTTAGGCAAATCGATTAGATGAGTGGATCTTGGATCTTGAAGATGGAGAGGATGAGGACCTCATGGATCTAGGGTTTTTTCCACACTGAACTAATAGTGGCAACAATCGATAACAGAAATTAGAAACTTACTAAAATGGATTAAAAATTACAACCTTCAAAATATAAATCAAACTATAACTAAAAAGCGACTATATCGGTCTATAATAGAGATCTTATATTCTTAATCTTTAACTCTACCACATCAAGTTTCATGCAAGCAGTAATATCCAGTATTAATGTAGTTTCTAAAGGTTACACTTGTAAGAAGAAAATGATAACTTTTAAATATGAGTTATTTAGACATTATCTCACAATAGTTATCTAAATGAACTTTGAAGAACTAAGACACCACCCCACAATAAAAGCTGGTAATAGGTATGTTAATTAGTATGTGGGACTTTTGGGTATCATCAATTATTTCTCTTGCAACCCCAGTGTTAAAAGTGGTCATTTCAAGCAATTAATTTATAGATAGATCTTACTTAGGATATATTTTATCTCAATTCGGTCATACTCAAAAACTATTTGTGATGAACATAAACCTCCTAAACTTGTTTCATTAGAAATTCGAATTATCATGGTAATTATATTATTTCTAGAATCAGATGTAATGCGTTTACTAGACAACAAACATTTTTGGGACAACTCAATCCAAGAAAGGTTTCATCTATACTAAAATTAACCCATTCAAACTCGATCACGCTTTGATTTATCACCAACTTACCCATCTTGACACATCTAATAGCAAAACTTGACGGAAAACAATGGTTGATTTTTCTCAATGATTGATCCAAAGGTACAAAAAATCCCATCTAAGAAGCGTTGTTACGGTGTTCCTAAAGTATAGCTCAAAAGACTTAAACAATGGTTGCTAAGAGAGTGTAACTTTATAAGTTTAGATAAGCGTTAATGGCTATTAATAGCAACGTACTTTCTCATTTGAGCCATTATCAGATACGAACTCAAAAAAGTACCACAATACCCATCCAACTTTCAAATTCTGATTCATTATCATACGTTTTAGAGTCATCTCTTGCACCGTTAGTCCTTTTGACTAACGACCGTTTGTAATTAACTCAAAAATATGTTTTCTTTTTCTTTTCTAATTATTTTTTAAATTTTCTTATACATGTTAGTCCTTTATCCGTTTTTATATAATTTTTTTCTAATTATCTTTTTCTTTTCTAAAAAATATGTTCTTTATCCGTTTTTATATATATATATTTCTATACATTTTTATACACGTATGATAATTAAATAATAAGAAAATTTAAAAAATAATTAGAAAAGAAAAAGAAAACATATTTTTGAGTTAATTACAAACGGTCGTTAGTCAAAAAGACTAACGGTGCAAAAGATGACTCCAGAACGTATGATAATGAATAGAATTTGAAAGTTGGATGGGTATTGTGATACTTTTTTGGGTTCGTGTCTGATAATGGCTCAAATGAGAAAGTACGTTGCTATTATATGCCATTAACCCAAAATATACTAAAGAGTTAACTATATTTTTGGCATGTGATTTGCCGGGTGTTTCATTTTAAGTCTATTAGTTTTAAAAATCTCAGATCATGTCTGGAATCAAAACATAAATTCTATACTAAATATTGTGCATTGGTATTTATTGCACTAAACAATACAAAGTATTTATTTTAGAGAAATGCTAGATTCACACCCATTTTACACATACAAATTCCACACCCATATGTGTCAAACACATATAGGTAGTTGAAAAAAGAAAGAGAAAATTAGATAGAATGTGATTGGTGCAAGTTACATGCCACATCAGCATGTGGAAGTTTTTATGTGAGTTGGGAGTGGATGTAGCATTGCTCATTTGCAAATAATAACACCTAATTTAATTGTCAGTCAAAGACACATTAATTAGCCGTTATTACTCAATTTAATAAATTTTCTCTATTCCAACTACCCTTCTTTGAGACTCGATATCTCATTCACACTAACTTTATTTTTGGACATATAATAGCCTTACACTTAATAATTATATTTACTAATAATTATCTAAGTCCAAAATTAGTGAAAACACATTTTTCACTAAAATTTTTCCAACAAATATAAGGCTCTAAGCTTGAGTTACATTGATATACTTGATACTAATCAAGTTCTTTTACCAAGAACATGATGTAAGTAAAAATCAGATATTGGACATTTTTGTCATGATGATTACTTGAACTCACGTATTATAACTTTTATCCAAAAAAGGATAAAAGGTATTTTGCAACTATCAGACGTGTTTTTCCATTTGATGATGCTCTAGCCTTGATAATTACCTGTAAAGGAGTACCCGAAGACACATAAAGTGGTTCAAAAGTACTACATAGTACTTTCTGAGGTTGAAGAGATTTCAACACTTGTAGAGAAACAACATAGAAAAGTTATTCTCAATTCCTCCCAAATGTGGAAATATTAACTAGCTTGATAAAGCCCAAGCAGCTAATGCCAACGAGGTACACTATATAAGCTAATCAAAACTATCTTTGAAGACAGCTTCAACCCTTCACCTTGCATTTCTATAAACCTTTGCAGCATTGGATGAGAATGCTCCCCAACAATGAAACCGAGAGTACCTTTGATGGATCTACAATGCACTTGGAACGTGATAATATTAATCAGTTTCCGCTATTATACTCTATATCATGCCAAACCTTCTTTGCATAAGCAATAATCAGAAAAATTATCAACGTAGCGACTTTTCCTTCCAAATTTTAGAAACCGTTTGAATCCTTTTGCTATCTCTGACCAGGTAAATCTTACACTGGAAACGTGCAAGACACAATAGCAGGTAATTCAGAAATCAAAGTGTGATGTACTTGCAAAAATGAGACTAAGGTTTTGCATTCCAGGTATCATTGTGCCTTAACCTCATTTGCAGTAACTTGATTTTCGGTTTATGTGTGTGAAAATCTATAGTGCTTTTATAAACGTCCCAATGGTGAAGCGCCAGAAATATACTTTAAAGTGAGAATATGGTATCGCTTTTAATTTCCTTTTGATGTGTGAATATGGTATTTTTTAACTGCGATATGAGTCAATAAAATAAGTTAGGCCAAACACCCACGTAACTCCGTAGCTTACTTTTGGGTTTATGATCCTATGCGTTTTCCAGCTAATACGCCAATGTTATGGGGGGGGGGGTGGGGGGGGGGGGGGGGGGGGGGTATGGGGGGGGGGGGGGGGGGATGTACATCCCATGTTATTTATATGTGGCGGAGTCATGTATATGCTTCAACAGTTACACATCGTACATACTCTTTATTTAATTACTTAAGTGGATTTTGTAATATATTTTTCTTTTACTTTATCATTGTTGGCTTTAATCTTGAATGAATACAAGTAATATTTAGTATTAAAGTATTTTAGGTTAATTGTGGGGGGAGATTTGAAATTGAAATAAATGGAAAAAGTCCATGTGATAGAACTAGTCTATGATTGGAATTAAGGATAGTAGTGGTCAGTTACAACCATGACCAGTAGGTAGTGTGTTCCTTGTTTTAAGGTTTATCACGTTTCTTTGTAAGGCTATATATAGCCCTTTGCTTTTAGTTAATGAAGTAGCTCCTTTTCATTCACAAAAGTCTCCTTTTACTTATATCATCTAAACTACAGTCACATATATATAATAGAAAGAGGGGCCTCAACCTTCATTTGGTATCAGAGCTAGGATTGGGCCCATATAGGAGAAAAAGTAGCATGTTCATGTGAATTGCAGAAGGAAGCTCAGACCGAGAAGACCGAGACCGAGAAAGTTCAGACCGAGACCGAAGGAGGCAACCAAGAACGAGACCGTGACCGCGTGTTGCCTGAGAAAGAAAGTAAGACCGAAGACGGTAGACCAAAGACCGCACACCGAAAAGACCGAAGACCGAAGGAGAAAGATATTGAATCAAAGGACCGAAGATTCACATAAAGACCGAAGAAAGTTTTATCACAAAGAGAGAAGAATGACAAAGGCATCAAAAGAAATTGTGGTT